>LQNS02277999.1:2666039-2689759 GCA_001587735.2 Parhyale hawaiensis
TTTGCCTTGCAATAATTGGCTGTAAAAAAAGAAAAATGGGTCGACAGTAGCACTTGCAGCTCAGAAACTACTTGACGTGCAAAAGCAAAAAAAAAAAAAAAAAAAACATAAAATAAAAAATGAAAAAATAGTAATAAAAGTAAAAACAAATATATATAATAAAAAGATAAAAATAATAAAACGTAGGAAACAGTATGGCCTAAACGGTGGTCATGCATACTATTCAGTAGGAAGGTAAGGCGACTTACTTGTCTATTTTCTCAAGCACTATTGCTCTAAGAATAAAAAAAAATAGTAAGTAAATAAAAAATTAACACTGTCATGAATGTTCAACCTGCGACATTCGAGGGTCACATTCCGAAGAGAAGCTACATTTTCTGGCGTTATGCCGGTTGAAAGTCGCCCAGAATGGGAGTCATCAACTGATGTTCTGCAATTTAGAGACGTTTAATCATTCGCTAGCCACTGTGACCTGAAGCCTCTTCCCCACATCCTTGCTTCCATAAATGGTGTGTTTCGGCAAATGTCTTCCAGGGTATGAAACAAAACTTTGTCCAGACCCGTTGGTCTCGTGAATCCGCTATCGTTAAATCTGCATTTCGCGCACTACAAGACAACAGGAAAATTGGCATGGAAGCTAAACGCGACCACTTCGCACGAACCTACTACTGGAAGTACTGATGCACACGGGAGGGAGGTAGGTGGTTCCAACAGCTACTTTAACGAACTGCACAAGCAGTCCGGGAACTTTTGAGTAGCTCCTAGTATTTTCTGCCTTCGGCTGCGTTTACTTATTCAAAATATATATATATTTTTACTTTTTATGATATTCCTATGTACCAGGCTTTTTATTTGTTTGGGGCACAAATGCAGTCAAGAAGTTCGCCCCTGACATCACCAGTTCTCTGCCAGTCACTGGACCAAGAAAATGACTTGATGGGGAGTAGGGTGCCCGCCGAAACCCACGTCTCGCAGCAGAACGGAACTTCAGCGTTCGCGGTCTGCCAACATTGAGCCCTGAACAGATGTTGTCCTTTGGGTGCGGACACACCTACACACATATACACTCGCATCCTGGACTGCACATTTACTTTACTACAGCAGGTTTTAATAATTCAATTAGACTATACTTCGTACTGCACACAATGGCACATGTACTTACGCTAGACAAGCTAATCTTACTATGCATGGCAGATTGGCGTTTCTGAAAGGATTTTAAGGGGTATATATATATATATATATATATATATATATATATATATATATGTCAAGCTGAGAATCCAATAAACATTGGACAAGTTTAACTTACTACAAATAGTAAATTTTTTTTTACAGATTTGGCAATGTGTGAAGCAGAGAAAGCTAACGATGCATTCTCATGTTGCGTTTACCTTTAAGGAAGTTAGTCAAGCGTATAATAAGGAGTTCGTAGAACAATCTCTTCTTTATACTTTTGTATACTACTTTTTACTTCCTCATTGATATCATATGCATTATTGTACACACAATGGATTATTTCAAAGACCATCCGCCTTATCTTGTCGAGTAATGAAGTATACATACTTAATGGTAGGTAGGTAGGTGGTTTCGAGGTCAGTAGATGCTACGTAAGTTTGTGAAGTGCCGGGAATACTTACACTTCGCAATGTCTGGAAAGACTTCCCAATGCTTTAAAAATTTCCTATATCTGATCCAAAAAATTATTGCTATTATCAGCAATGTCGAAATCTACTGAAAGATTTTCAAATTCTTCTAAAACATACTTATTTGATTCAACATGTTATTAGTATAATATTGTACGTCAAAACCCTCCAAGAATCTTTTCAATTCTCTCAAAAACTCTATTATGTGAGACCCCTGGCAGTCCACCAAAAGAAGAAATAAAAGTCGTCAGCATCATTTACATCGGAAACCGTTTCAAAACATCCTCACGGCAGGTGTTATTTCAGCTGGGAAAAATGCGCATGTTAGCTACAGATGAGAGCAGCAAATGGGGACGAACTTTCTTCATAGCGCCACAAGTTCTGAAGCGTCGCAATTTCCAACTTTGCACATGCAANAAATAATACATTAATTTCTCGTCCGAACAAAGGAGGAGCACTCGCGCGGCTGTGTGTTTGTGGGGCCCCATTTGGATTAACCCATTACCGCCCAAATAATGCATTAATTTCTCGTCCGAACAAAGGAGGAACACTCGCGCGGCTGTGTGTTTGTGGGGCCCCATTTGGATTAACCCATTACCGCCCAAATAATACATTAATTTCTCGTCCGAACAAAGGAGGAGCACTCGCGCAGCTGTGTGTTTGTGTGGCCGCATTTGGATTAACGCATCACCGCCCAAAGAAGACATTAATGTCTGGCAGGTGTGTCTAATGTTGATTGATATTTGAAGCATTTACTCTTAGCGCTTACATATGTTCTTGTCGTGACATAAATATGATGCATAAAATTATGAGTAGGTTTAATGATTCTTAGATTGGGTAATGAACAGGTATTGGGGAAAGCCGTGAGGCAGAAGAGGGGCTAGGGTAGGGTATGAAGCGATGATGAGCATTGCCCTAACGAAATTTATGGTCACTAGAAGCTGTTTTACGAGTTTAGCTTTAGGGTTAGAGCAGCTAGTGTATATAATACAAAAAAATGTGAATTCGTATGCGTGTCTTACAGGGGGCAGAGAGTTGGAAAATCATATGGAACCTTTTGGGTGCTCACCAAGCTCCCTGGTCACTAGTTGGTCTAGAGCTGCACAAATCAACCATTGACAGAGGCGCTTCATTTACGGATCTGTATATCAATAGCGGGTCAGCATTGCATGACCTTGAGAGGTTTTGGACGTCGCACACTAAAATTGGGTGCACACTGAGCCATTCTACTCGCGCTTGCAGTTACTTCAGTTAACTTATTTAAAAAGCATTCTAGTATCTACGCTTTTTTCATTATTGATGCACAAATCGTAAGAAGAATTATATCCGCGCTGTAGCTTCATTTTTTTGAAGTCACAAAATTACCTTGTGGGGCTGTAAGGCCGTGCATACACGAGCGACATCATCGTTGATTCTGACGGACCAAAATTGTAGAAAGTTCCAACTTGCCGCGACATGCTAATGCACACGCAGCAGCAAAAGGAGCTTGCGGTTGTAATGTTTTGGGGTAAAGAAATTACAAGTTGCATAGAAGGAAATTGAAAATATGGACTTCATAAATTTCCCTGCTCGTTTATCCGCCACTTTTCATTCCATATACATACCTAGTACTCGCAGCGACGAGTGTTTCGCACGGTCATGAAGCTTGTAAACGAAACTTCGACCAGTACGTTTCTACATGCTGGCTACCATCGTTGTGAACTAGATACGAATTCCTATCATACTGTTGACATTACAGATGGAATTGTGATTATTTAGAATAAAGTTTCTGGAAAATGCAGGAGCAATATATAGCCATGAATATCTAACGGGGGAGACTGGACTGCAAGTTGCTTTGAATTGCTCAAACCCTACGAAAAAGATTAGCCTAGACTCATCCTGCTGTATTTGTTCTCCAGGCAACATTTTAGCGACGTTTAGTCGAGCATTTGTTAACGAAATGCCACTCTCGACAATTTTGGCTACTCGTCTGCATTGAGCTTTATAGTATGCTTTCAACAGCGTAATTAACAAACGGCTGGTAAAAGTTGAAACCATGTATTACGACCAAATTACAGTACGTTCATGAAGGCTTTACGCGAACAACTAACAACGAATACATTATTCGGCTCTCTAATTCATATTGTTTCCCACAAAACCTGAAAGAAATGCAAACTTTCTCTAAAAAATAAAAGTTTAAATATATCAAACGCGCTATTCAAAGAGCTTCGTTCCCAATGTATTCGTTTCTTTTTTGCGCTACAATTGTATACCGAATATAATTATGTACTTTGAGTTGAGTGTGACGTTGAGGGACGTGCTGCAGAGTAACCTTCGTTCGACTTTTTTCCCTCTACCAGTATTTTGACTTTTACTTCGATTTAATGACTTTGAGTGGCGTGCGGAAGAAAAACCAGGGTACTGTCGTCGATCGTATTTAGTCATTACTGCACGACCTTCATTTTATATTTTGTTTTATACTCTGAATTTTTGGCCCAGCTTGACGTAATTGACAGAAACCAAATCACCGCTAATTTTTTAACCACTCCCACACTGACAGATTCTCCACCTACGAGCATCAAATCTTGATTCGTTAAAACAGTCGAATTACTTCTTTTCTAGAAAAGTCTGAAGGTATTATTAATTGCCATGAAGTCCAAAATTTCCGCGAGTAGTAGATTATTTTTTACGCTACACCATCGATGAGTTACTGTTCTTGAATCATAAAAGCCAATTTCGTACATGAAAAGAATTTCCTCATCCCAAAAGCTAATTGCTGTATTATAATTTTGTAACCGTATTTCATTGCTTTACTGCAATGGCATGACACCTTGAACTGTATGCTGTACAGAGAGTCTATATCGTTCCGTTCCTACTCTACCTATGCAAATACAGAAGCAATATAATAGAAAAATTCCAACGTCTTATACCTGATCTACTTTTCAACTTAGCACCCCGGAAATATCTAGCGTTTTATCGCACTTCCGACCTCCTAACACACAGTGGCCCAAACTTTACGGTGCTCGTGAGTTCGTTTCAAGCTGCGAGACTTCATGCCTCTATATCACAAGGTTTCTGAGCCCGTTAAGAGTGCCATCACTTCCGTAAATATGATGCCTTGAATCTCTAAAGCCAAGAAGGGATTCTTCCCGACCTAATAAATCAAGACGAAGATCGTGTTGGTGTTTATTGCCGTCATTTCCGTAGGTGAGGCTATTGTGTGAGGCTTCTTGGAGGTCTGGACATCCATTGATCTGCCTCAGTCTTGGCACCAAGCTTGGTAGAATTCTGCTGCAGCGACTTTGGACTTAAACTGACTACTTGGTTGGTCTGGATATTCATTGATCTGCCTCAATCTTGGCACAAACACGATATAAGTTGCTACTGCGGAGTTAAAGTTGCATCGATTTCTGCGAGGTCTGGACATCCATTGTTCTGAACAAGTCTTGGCACCGAGTGTTCTATGTAGCAGAGTTCTTCTGCAATTAACGACCGCTGGACTGGAACTGAATTCCTGGAAATTTTGGCCTCCGTCAGCTGCTTATTATTTTTCAACTGAGTAAAAACTCCATTACTTAAGGAAATATACAAGTGCTGACAAGGCTAAAAAAGTTAAGTCTGTAATACATACTCTAACACTATGAAAGACTGAATGTGAAAGTAACAACATCATCGACGTATCAGTCATTCCACGCTGATAAGGCATACTGTCTAGGCTGACAATGTCAAAATATCATTTACGCCACTTCTCTGCGCTCAAATGACACTGTTACGAGGTACCAATATCTTTTTCGTAATAAAGTTCCACATTTTCACCCAAACTTCACGTCGCCTGACAGCGTCACATCATCATTCAAGCCACAACTCAGTACTCAGACGACAAACACAGTAACGAGGTAATAACATCATTGATGCATCAAAGCCCGACAAGTACACTGAAAATGTCACGGCATCATTCACACCACATCTCTGTAAGCAACGACAAACACGCGCTCTGACGAGGTCATAAAAGCTCGTTCTTCCCTCGTAATCAGCTGGACAGACCCTGACATTACCGTTCATTATCTGCCATTACATCAGTTCCATGTATTGCATTAGTGGCTGTAATAAATGTCAGTGAGTGTTGGCGCACGTGCGCTGCTGGCGTCTCTAGAGAGATGATGATGGAGTTCCCTATCTGAATGTGAGATGAAGGAAGCCGGCGTGTCTGAAGAGCCAATGACTACACATAGGTATTTTCCCAATTACATTTTTTTGCCCAATCACGAAAAATGGAGACAATGGAATTGCCTCGAATATGTTACTAGAAAAGAGAGTATGGCTTGCGAGTAAGTGGCTTAGGATATACCGTGACGACTCGACGTTTGCCCAACTAAATTTTTATTTTTTGAAACTGGGTATGACGGAGTAACCTAGACCTGAATATGTAAAGAAGAGAACAGGTGCCCCTAGAGGACCAGAAAATTGGGGTAACTGGGTGCAAGTGTTTCACGCATTAGTGCATGGTGCTCGGCCTGGAGTATGAAGTTGAATGCCAGTCAGACCAAGTCGATGATTATCAGTCAGTCTCGGACACTTGTACAGCAGCATCCCCAACTGGAAATTAATGACACTTTGCTTCAGAAGTCTAGCTCCTTGGAGATGCTTGGTGTTGTCTTTGATGAGAAGCTTACTTTTGAGTCGCATATTAGGAGGTTGGTGTCGCGTGCTTCCACTAAGATTGGGCTCCTGCGTAAGGTGAATCCTGTGTTTGGTGACAGTCAGGTTGTTCGCAGATGTTTTTATGCGTTTTTGCTGCCTGTGTTGGAGTATTGCTCACCGGCCTGGGCTTCAGCTGCTGACACTCATTTGCGTCTGTTTGACCGCGTTGTTAGTTCAGCCAGCTGGCTGTGCGATGATAATGATCTAGTGAACCTGTCCCACAGGAGAAGAGTGGCAGAGCTATGCATGTTTTGTAAGGTGTACAATAATGAGAGGCATTGGTTGTATTCATGTCTCCCTGCCATAAAAGTTTTTGGGAGAGAAACTCGTGATGCATGCGGAGCGCACTCTTTCACTTTGGAAGCTGTCGCATGTCGAACTAGTCAGTTCTGTCGGTGCTTCGTGCCCTGGTCGGCTAAGGCTTGGAATTTGCTGCCAACATCGGCTTTTGGTCGTATTGGCCTGCAGGCGTTTAAGTCAGCTGTCAATGGTTTTTTGCTGGATTTCCTTTAGCAGCGTTTTGGGATTCTCGGAGTTGCAAGATGCTTCATTTGGGTTGTATTACCTGTCCGTGGGAGCTCAAGCGTGAAGTTCTAATAATAATAATAATAATTATTACTCAACTAAATTTTTGTAATATCTCGACAAATGAAGATGGCGGAATTACTTAGTTGGGTGTGCAATCAGGAAAATACGTGTAGTTAGAGGGCACGTGACTAAGGAGATACGGTAATTGGAGACAATACTCGAACAACAAATTTGTTTTATGATTTATGAAAAAATGGAGATGATAGAATTTCTTACTTCACAGTTTATTAAAGGAAAACTTCTAACACTTACAGTCAACTAGCGCGGATGTGTCATTTCTGGAAAAAAGTTGGTAAATCTGTTAAATCTGTGCAAAAGGCCTGTGCAACCTGTGAATTTATTCTGTTAAATACCTACATGATTTTTGAGCTTTAACTGCAATTGCACAAATTGTGATCTACATGGCAGTTACCAATATACTACTTGCGCTGAGTAAACCTTTCAGACTAAGTACTTTTTTCGGAAATTCACATTCTTATAGAGCTATTTATTGCATTAAGCAAAATCGAAGCCAATTTCAATTACTCGTAAAATACCCAGTTCTTTTTGATTTTAACTTGCTTGCAGCCAAATAAAACTAATTATCTTGCAGGGCTTATGCTTCAAACGTTCTCTATGAACGACGCCGAGCGTTATTTGGCTTAAATAGAAGCCCAGCTCGTAGTACATTTATTTTACGTTGTTGCATACAGAGAAATCTTGAGTTATCGTGACCAACTGCTTGTGCCAAACATAACTTGGTTATGACAGGAATTACGTAATACGCAATATGTAATTATACTAGTTAACACATAACATGTAAATTGGTCTTTAGAATAGTGTATTGATGTTCATCGCTAATACATCCCATACGTACAGTAGGTCTTCACTATTCATCAATACTTTAATTTTAATAACTATACACTGCTGATAAAAGTATTGACTTGCTCTCAAAAAATGCAGGTCGAACTCTTGAAAGGACAATTCGCCGAGATCCAGTATAGTTGATGCTAGTATAATAAGATTGGTTCGCTGGAGTACATGCGGCGAATGTGATCGGCAGAATACTCAGCAGTACTAAGCGGGCCACTCTATGCCACAAAAAACATAGAAAGGAGTGCTTGCGGCAATTGTAAAATGAAATAGAAACGGCCGTTGTTATTAATTGTGTTTACATGAACGCAAAAAAGTTGATTTTGCCAAATTACAAAGACGGTATTGATTTTTGAAGTTAAAAACTTGTACTGCTTCAAGAGAAATAGTTGAGTCAGTGGTAACAAATTGCGCAGATATCCTCGTATCGTGACAGAAGAACTCAAGGTTTATACTATGGTTCTATTACGGCCTTCATCATCCAAGTACATTGTCTATTTGGTGCTTCACTTAAACATAATTTGTAAAAGAATAACAATGTGTGCTAAAGTCCAGTGAACTCAGTAAACTAGAAGTACCAACAGAAAAATATCAGTAGCAGTCAGTTACTATTTACTTTTAAAAGCAAATCAAGCAAATCTTATTACAGTAGATTCCTGTTTAGTTTGATCCCTTTAGGGGTGAATACAGACACTTACCATAGCAGAGATTTCCCTGTGTAGCAAAATTAGCTGCAGTAGCAATACTAGTTCTTTCCATTTGAAGCACGGGGCCCGTCTAGGGTCCTGATGACGCGAAAGCAAATCTCATCGAATGGCTCGTAAAACATCCTCTCCATTACAGAGCGGCTCTCAAAGCGCTACGGATCGTTAATTTTGGCCATTCGTATTTTCTCGGACTTTTGTTGTCACCAAAAGCATGTTTCTTTCCTGAAAAAATATGCCTGTCGAGTTCTGGTTTTATATCTTATCCTAATAGTTACCCTACAAAGCTGTAGTAACGGTTTTATATCTTATCCTAATAGTTACCCTACAAAGCTGCAGAAACGCTGCTCTCACATTTTTAGGTACATGGTGGTGAAGAAAATCTGTCTTAAATTAATCTATATTTTAATTTCAAAGCATACACAACTTTTAGCGAACTAAACCAGTCGCTGACAATTTTTTCAAACAACGAGCTAACGCACTGATTTGCTAAGTAAAACGAATTGGTACTGACACCCCGAGTTGGTACCATATGTAACATAATTTTAAAATCTATTGTTGATATCGAACGTCAAACTGAATCAACATTTCTTATTTAATTAACCGATAATACAACCTGGTTGGACAAAATATTCAATCATAGGAAATCTCTAGTTAATGTAGTAAAGTGGATAAACCAAATACATTTGGCTGTGAAGAATTAACATATTAAATAACCATTCTTACCATACTATAAATAACTAGGGGCACGTTCCATTGAGTAGTCAAAGTCAAACTAAGCCATGCCTACTTAACTTATCCGAAACTGCAGAAAAGAACTTTAGTTTTGTCCGTTTGAATCGTTTTACAGGCGCTAGCAACAGCCCGTTAATGTTCAGCCGATTGAAGTCTCTCTTTTACGGAGTAAAAATAAGTTCATTTAAATCTCACAGGTAACTGATTAGGATTCAACACCTGAAACTTCACTCAGTGAGTCGCAGTCAGGGGTCTGTCTGAAAATTTGGACAAGTCATCCATCAGAAGCGTAATTTCGCCGTCTAATCGAACGAACGTACTCTATCTCAACATGGTTTCATCGGTGAACGATTATAACATTGATGCTTACTCTTGCTGATTGCTGTCCGTCGAAGTCGAAGATGACGTTCCCTCCCGCTCAGAAGCAAGGTTGATAGAGTAGATAGATGTCAGTCGTTGGTCACTGGTCCCCTCTGCGTCGATGAGCATCGAGGTGACACCGAAGTCCAACTGCCGACGCGCAGCCGCGCCCACACCGGGGACAGACGTGATCTCCCCAACCGGGGAACCGGGGACAAGCTGGTGCCTGCGGGCTCTACGCTCCTCATCCGCGACTCGGAGCCGCTCTGCATAGTGCGTCACCCCATCACAGCACGCCGCTCTCCACTCAGCGCGATCGCTCGCAAGGTCTTCCGGGTCCGCAGAGTTGTGGCGATGTGGTCCTTATACCGTTTACGCTGGCCGCCCACCGACCGCCGCCCGTCCGACAGCTCCCCGTACTGCACCCTGCGCGGAAGTCGCTCTTCAGGCATGCGCACAACGTGCCCAACCCACTGCAGCTGCCGACGGGCAATTATGCATACCACAGGCTCCACTTTCGCTCTTCTCCTGATCTCGGTATGAGGTATTCTGTGCCACCACTTGACGCCCATCATACGCTTCAGGCACTTCATCTGAAATGATTCCAGGGTTTTTAGATGTTTTCTGTAGAGAACCCATACAAGAGAACGGACAGGCACACTGCTCTGTATACCTTAACTTTCGTGAAGAGTGTCAAGTTCCTGTTACAGAACACTCGCAAGTGGTCGGAGGGTTTCCGGCGGCGGCGGACAGGTTACGCGGGGACATAAAGCGAGAGGTCTGGTGTAGGTTGTGAGTCGTGTCTCGGTTCTATTGCCTTCACACAAACCTCCTTCAGATCAAATCCATAAACTTTTATTTTAGGCGTCTCTCTGGGCTGCACGAGCTGCTTCATCACTTCCGTCTTTGTCGTACTCACTCGCAGCCCCGCGCCAATATACGCACAAGTAAGTGCATTCATAGACCGCTGAAGCCCCTCCACACTCGCTCCAACGAGTGCAGCGTCGTCCGCATATTGCAGGTCGAAGACTTTCTCCTCTGACGTAAGAGTCCTGGCTCTCAATCTTCCGGAGTTGAACAGGCTACCATCCTGTCTGTAGAGAAGGGATAGGCAATCTTCCGGTACAATGTTACGCGAAGCAATGAGAAACAGCACGGCCATAAAGACATTAGAAAGAACCGGGGTCAATACACACCCCTGCCTTACTCCGGCTGCAACTCCAAAAGGGGCAGACTGCCCTATTGCATGTAAGACCCGTACTATAGCGCCATCATGCAGAGCACCCAACACCCGAAGATATCGAGGCGGGCAGCCTAGTTTCTCCAGCACCTGCCACAGCTGTGCTCGACACACCGTATCGAAGGCCTTGGCAAGATCGACAAACACCAAGAATAAGTCCCGGTGCGCTCCCTGCATTTTTCCTGTATGAGTCTAGCCACTGAAATCATATCAACAGTCGATCTACCTCTGCGAAACCCACGCTGCGTCTCAGGTAGCACCTCCTCCGCCACACATTCCAGCAGCCGCACAAGCAACATCCTCGCCAAGACCTTCCCGGCAGCTGATAGCAGGGAGATGCCACGGCTGTTGTCACAGACGGCTCTGTCTCCCTTCTTCTTAAAGATGCTGATGATGTTGGCATCCTTCCATTGCTGGGGCACGTTTCCCGTTCTCCACACTACGGCGATGGTCTCGTGCATGCGGTCCACCACTGCTTCCCCACCGTATCTTAGAATTTCCGCAGACAACTCCTCTGGTCCGGGTGCCTTGCCATTCTTTAGCCCTGAAATCGCCCTCTGAACCTCCTGCTTACTTGGTACGTCAT
Source organism: Parhyale hawaiensis (assembly GCA_001587735.2). Lineage (NCBI taxonomy): Eukaryota > Metazoa > Arthropoda > Malacostraca > Amphipoda > Hyalidae > Parhyale > Parhyale hawaiensis. The sequence goes on from LQNS02277999.1 coordinate 2,677,428, forward strand.
CCATCACCCATAACGTTGGCAATACCGGAATATCGTCCAGCAAATTGGGATCTATTGGATTTCGGGGGTTTAGGACGGCCCGAAAGTGCCCAGCCCACCGATCAAGGATGCCGCTCTTATAATATTGATATTTAAGGCTTGAATGCCTTTGCACGATAGTAACATTGGCTTATATACGGAGATGTAGGTGAAATTTAACACAGTGACATTAATAACAAACACGTTTGAGCAGGATTTTAACATTAACCAAGAAAAATATGCCTGCAAAGATACAGGCACCCGTCTAGCTATGTACGTGTTCGATTGGGTGCTAAAATTAAGCCTTCGATGCTTGACTTGTTCGAAATTTCAGACAGGCGCGCTGGCTGCCACCTGTTGAATTGAGGTTCAGACATGGGCCCTCAATAGGTTACCCTACAGACTTTCAGAAACTCAATCTTGCTTCTTGAACTGGAGTGGTTAACAGGCTCAATGTAATCGGGCATTGTTTCTAACACGTGCAACACGATTCGAAGTGACAAAGTCAAAGGTTCTATCCAAAGTTTCAGACAAGTCAAGCATCATTTTGTCTCCCAATCGAACATGGCCTCCATGTTCCAAAAATAAGTAAGCATGTGCTTATCTTACATCGTTCAAGGGGCTAAGAAAAAAATTCGGGCAGAGAGAAAGACTAGACAAGAAAGAAGCCTCTGAGGAGATTTCAGGATGAAAAAATCCGTAACAGGAATATATTAAAGCCTGCCAATCAAAGTTTATTTATCAACTTCACCAAATTGTTTTCAAATACATTATACTGAAGTAAGCTAAAAGATATTATACTTAGCTAACCTGAGCACAGCTATTCCAAGCTCTTCTTATCTGACGTAGTCTGACATCTACTTACCCAACCAAATCTGAAAACCTCTTAACAAATGTAATAATGTAAAACAAACAACCTAACCTGTCCTGTTATAACCTGGTGTAACTGATGCAGCCGAAGGGCCGTTAGTCTTTTCTGCGCATTCACTCATCCGAAGTTTTTGTAACTTCCATGTCTACACAACTTTCTGTACGCCACAAAAATTATTAACATTTTAACCATCTATCCAGTTTTGTCAGCAAGTATCAATAGGAAAATTACGGATATCTCTTCAAATTTTAAGTGAAATAAAAAAAAAACAGTATGCTTTTCTGCTGTTTTTTGCCACCAACGGTAGCAGCATACTTACGTTCGCAGCTCTAACTCCTTGTATCGCTGGTTCGAGGCCAACCCAGTCATGCGAGCTCTTTGCTGTGTGATCACTTGACAGTTGTGCGTGCAGAGCGCCGCGACCGTGGCGGAACTTGCCGTCCTCAGAGATGAGGGAGTGGGGGGCGGTGGGGGGATCGAGGGTCATTTCAAACTTCCATCAAATTGGTGCCATAGTTCTTGGTGACCCGTGGCCGACTGCACCTGCACTTACTCCTCTGGGGCCAGTGGGCCTATATCCGCAGCACAAACCAGTGTACGTGGGTTTCCAAGTTAAGGGTGCGGTCAAGGTTGACTTTAGCTTTATCTACGGCATATGTTGATAAGATTAAACGCGTAGACTGGCCATTACGTAGCCTAACGTAACCTCACTTAACGTCACCTCACCACGCTTATCTTTACCTCACGCAACCTCTCCTATATCGTGACTCATTGTACAGCCTATTAGACAGACCCATTTTTCAATCCACGTTTGTGCATCCAAATGTTTAATTTAATATGCTTAGTGCGACACAATTAAGTGTAATTGGTTTTACTTCAGAATAACGGTGATGGGGGTACTAAATATACCATAGGTAACAGAGGAGACTTCTGTCTGAAGGGGTTTTTATCTTCGTAGTTTTATCCCAAGGGGCTATTTTCCTGCAGAGGCCTTTTCCTTCAGCAACTTTTCCCGGATAACACACTGACATAAATTATGAAAAAGAAGCAGCTGCACCCGTTTACATCGTTGACATATGAGCCCTCAGGCCTGCACCAGTTAACGCCACCAGTTACCACATACCTACACAAGACTCCCACAGTTCGACCAGAGCAGGTTTACTTTCTAATCCTTCCGAAACAAGTTTAGAAGCGACGGCTAGTCCCCGCGCACTGCACTTAAGGTCGTCGTTACCTGAATTACTTTGGAAGGTTTAATGCCGATGTTTTAATCTTTACGAGTCCGAATTTATTCGTGCCGACAGCAAAAAGAAGAATTGCGCTTTTATAAAAGTTGTCGGGATTGGAAATGTGTTATTGGCTCGGTGAACGCTGATGTATTGCCTCAGCGGCTCTGCACTGGGTTGGAGAGAAGCAGTTTTCGGACTCGGGGTTGGCGGTTCTGATTTTGTTGGCAGGAAGACAGCGCATTATTTTGCATGGTAGATCGGAGGTTATGAAACGGTGTATTGTTTTCTCTAGCATTTTGCTCAGTTCTAAAGCGGCCGAGTCCACGTATTATTTCCTCTCGGAATGATATTTTCCCAAGCTTTCTGTTCGGAGGACTCTTCACTGAAAACTAAACCAGCACGCATTCTCTTGTGCCGATCGAAGGGACATACCTACGGTACCTGCCTTGGCATATTTGTACAGCACGTCCATGCAGGAATATCGCGTTTGTGCGAGGGAGTGCGTGCCTGTTTCGAGACAAGGTTTCTCTCGGTGTTGACAGTTTTAGATTCATTTAGAGGTTAACTTGCGTACTCGGTGACATTCGTTTCCGCACAAACTACGGGGGTTCTACAAATCTTTCATCTACTATCTATGTCACCACATTGATTCTTTTCTTGTACGGATTGTGCGTATGCCTAATGGGTAATGTGAGTTTGAACGTGATGCATATTTTATATACAACTCACGTACATATAATAAATTCCCACCCAATTTTTACTTACGGTAGACTTATAGGGAAATGTGTGGTTGAAGGTGTATATACATATACTTATGTATAGTAAATTTTCAACCCAATTTCTACACAATGTAAAGAATTACGGAATATGTGTTACTGAACAGAACACGTATGTACTAATGGCAAATTAATCATTACCTTAATTTCTTTGCAGCCGCATTGATTGATTATTCTGATTCATTTTTTCCCGACGGAGTTTTATGCATTAATTGATCCACATATACAATTATACATGATAAAAGGAATCATTGCATTCAAAATTCTTGCCATTCACTCTACGGGTTTTCTTCTTGTTATGTACCTTTTCTTCAGTTGCTTTTTGAAATTCAGAAAATTCTATTACTTACAAAAAACTATTTCCACGATGAACTAACGTCTTAGCACCTTTGAACATTGTGTTACGTTATTTATTTCTTTCATTTTTTCTCAGCGTTATACTTCAGTAGCCAAATAGAAACTATTTCTAACACAATTATGACGTTTGAATGTCAGAAAGTTTCGGTCTACTTCTGAAGCAAGTGCTGCTTCATTCGAGATGCTTTACATAGTATTCATCAGTGGAGTATTGGTTGCTGTCCTTTGTATAACCTCCTCCAAGGTCTTTGAGAGAAACACACGAGTTGCGGTTGAGGGCTTACACTCATCACTTCGGTGTTTTATACCCTGGTTTGTTATGTTGGCACGGAATCGTAGTTGAGATACGTCATGGCCATGCAGATCTGCAAATGTTCAATTAAGCTGTGATGGATTTTTGAGCGGTATTTCTTTGCTGCGTTCCGGGTGTCCTGGAGATGCTTAATGCTCCATATATTTTGTTCTAAGTCCAAGTCTGCAGATTTAATTATCACCCGCGAACGAAGTAAGAGAGGTGATAATGTTTTCGGTGAAGATCAACTATTAATATTAGTAAATTTGTCTGTCGACCCAAAAACAGGTACAAGGAGTTGAGCAATGCTCATAATTTCTTACAGAGAGTTTGGAGGGTTGACCTACATGTGACCCATGCCATAAAATTAGGCCTAGCTGGCCATCTAAAATGACGTCGTTGAATTTTCCTCCACTGCGGCAGATTGACTTACGTCAAGAGGCGTTCTATTTTTCCTATGTTATTATTACGAGATCTTAACGGGGCGCTGCGCCCTAACCTTGTTGGACACAGCATCCATATGAGAAACTAGGATTAGATGGCCATCAAAAATGACTTCCTTGAATTTGGTCCCACTGCGGGTGATGGTCCTACTTCACGAGGCGTTCTAGTTGCTATTATTATTGTTTGTAAAGCTGCATAAATACATGTCTAACTGCAAGAGAAACGGCAACACGAGACAGATTACAGAGCCGCCGCAATGTTAAGCGGTGGGTTCGAATGCTTCAGATATCTTCGATGCCACCACAGAGCGAGATCGAGGCAATCTAAGCTAATTAGCTTTACTTTGTACCAAACCTTGTTACTGAGTGTTCGCCCTACGACTATGGACAGCTTTTCAGGTGTCAATCGGTTTCCAAGTAACGCGTAAATCCAAAATTGACGAATCGAATAAGCCTTCCGTTAAGTAAATACCTTCTAGATCCATTTGGATTTTCAATACCACCCTCAAGCAGGGTCTCATTTTGCGTGATACTTGTAGGATGTTAACACAAGTAGCCTCCTGCACTGAGACCGAGTGGATAGGTTTTCCATTTAAGATCTACACGTTCTTTCGTCCATCTCTTCTAATTGCGCTGCAATTCAGCTCACTAGTTCTGCCATCTCTTTTGATCCGTAGAAATTCAATTCATCCGTTCTCCATCTCGTTTAATACGGTTGAAATTCGACATGCTCGTTCATCCATCTCGTTTCATTCCATTGAAGTTCGACAAGTTCCTTGTTCCCTCTCTTTTGAGTCCTTTGAAGTTCAACAAGTGCCTTTTTCCATGTCTGTTGAGTCTGTTGAAGTCAACATATTTTGAAATTCTCCCATCTCGACTGATTCTGAAGAAAATCAACACGGTCCTTTTTGGATCTCGTTTGATTCCGTTGACGATCACTACAGTCTTTCTTCGAGTCTGTTGAAGTTCAATACGATTCTTGTTCCTTCTCGTTTGATTCATTCGAATAACAAAGTTCTAGACTGAGCTGATACGATGACCAAAATTTGTTATCTGGCTATGGCAGTCCATGATGATTTTCGGCACTTCACTTTGTCTTCAAGAGTATTGCTATATTTACATTTTATTCGCATCATTTTGAGACTCAAGCAAAATATATATAGCACAGTGTCACCGTGTCGAAATAGTGAGAGGATTTTACTCGTTCATGCGGCTTCTAGGATATGAACACTGGTTCTAAAATACAAGTAAATATATAATTTCAGCTGGGAAAAATAACCCTGCGCCGAAGCACTGAGGGGATTTCACTCGTTTCCATGGCCCTCAGGATATAAACACAAAGTTGCCCGCTAATCTGCACTCTGTAAAAGAACGCAGAAGATTCCCTCTGGAGCCATGGACCGGCCAGGCCTCAAAGGTTACCCAAGGAATTATCTCAATGGCTTAAGTTGCGTCAGGAGTTTAATTGCTGACTGCGGTTCGATGCTCGAGCAATATAGGCTCGGCTATCCGACTAAATTAAACTGGACTTTTACCAATGGCGATTCTTCCTCGATTTTATGACAACCGCTGAAGTTAAGTTACACGCTGTGTCGGTGCTAATGATGCAAAAACGGGGAATGCTTTTTGCTTTCGGAATGTAGCCCGACCCGGTGTCATTGCCCTCCAGTCTTTCCGGCTTTATTGAATTCGAACCGTTGAGAAAACCTTGCGGTAAAACATGAGAAAGGATTGGAAAGTTCATGGGCTGATAGAAAAGCAGAAGCTGCAAACATTGGGCGCGGTGTTAAGAGTGTGTATGAGGGTAGACAGAAAATGTATGGGCGGTTATAGAAAAAGCAACACAAAAATAAGGGTACACATTGCTTCGGGGGCGATTTAACATGAATGTACAGCATTTTTGAGATGCTGAAAAACAAGATTTGTAGAGCTTCTTCAAATACTGTCACATTGATGACATAAATAACTCATTGCACGGCACTTACTTTATTATATTTAAGAAGAGTATATTTACGGGATCTACACCTTTAACAGCGGAAAACTTTTGCATGAAAGACAATTTTCACGTTTATCTCATTTAGCGTGAAATACGCGTATTCATAATTTAAAAGTAAGTATTGCAGAGCAATATCATTGCAAAGAAATCTGTAGATTAGTAATACCAACGAAACCACTAATACAAATGATATTCCCCACATTTGCCCGTTAGGTTGAGTGGACTTCTGTCCGAAAATGCCGCCAGGGCCACAGACTGCAGTTGCACGCTCAAATTATGAGCGTGCATTCATCTCGTGCATCGTCCCGGTACACAGTGAAAAGTCGGTAGCATAGATACGGTAGCATAAATGACGTGCGAGCTCAACGTCCGCTCATATAGTTGGGCCTGCGATTACAAAGTGTGGTTCCTTGCACTGAAGGTAGCAAACTCTCCATGCCAGAGCAGAATACCGATGGGTCTGGGTAGCGATGGCTCTGGGTAGTGGAGCGACTTCCAGCGATCGCACGCCTCCGACTCTCGTACCGGGATCAAGCTAATCTGATCTAAGTAGGGTTATCTTGTCCGGTAATTCTCTCTGGATCTTTTGATCTGCCGTTTTGAATCGATCGTCAAGCGTAAAATACATACTCTTAAGACGGCCGATATCTTAACCCAGGGAATAATAAAAAAACTAGCGGGACCCGTGGAAATTCCACGGTTCTCTGTGTTTTTTTCATTCTCTCTTATATACCGTGCAGCAAACATTTTCAACATGACAGTATACACTATCTTAATTTAAACCTATAACGCACCTTGTTTGACCTACGACTCTTGAGAAACCTCCTCTACATTGATGTCTGGCGGTCAGTTACAACTTTTGTCGGTGTTTTCTATCAGCATAGAGCTAACTCGATTAATTCAGTTCCCATGCCACAGCCATGGCTTCATCTTGCACACTATTAAGCTGCATCGAAACACGTCTTAGTTTCAATCTGCTTCAATTTCTACCCTATAGTCACTGCCAGTGATAACGATTTTCACATTATAGTCACTGCCAGTGGTAAAGTTTCGATTATCTTTGCCAAGTACTGAATGAGTTCCAATTTCAGAAAAAATTTACAATACAATTTTTTTGCGGTTTGGTGAAATATGTCCAACCATAGAGCTCATGGTGCTTGGTGAAGTGTAGTCTATGATCAAACTATAGTCACAGTCACGACAACACAATCGAATTCAGCAGATATTGCCGGAGAAAGTTGTACGTGAGCATCGGACTTGATAAATCTCATCTTCTACCTACAACACGCTCCTCTCATATTGCACCGTGTCGGCTACAACACATCTTGTCTACTGTGACACTCTTTGCTTACCAAACGGACATTAGCGACTGACCACACCGCGCGTACCTCGTCTATGGTACACATGGGTCGCTGCCCAAGGTAAACTAATGCGATACCTTAGAACTAAGACGTAATTAAGCCCTCTGAACGTCTTCCTCTTAGTTCCGTTTTACTGCCTTGCATTTTCATACATGTTTCTAATTATGGGAATTCATTTTACGTTTTTTATGTGGTATTTTTATCCTCTGTGGGAAGACATTCCTTCACGGGCTCCGCATATCTATAGAAATACCATATGCCCCTTGCTTCTTATTATGGTAGAAAGTCATTTTTGACGAGATTGAGGCTAAAACTATTCGGCGTAAGGGTCTTTTATTTGATTTCTGATAACTAAAATTCAGTATCCCTGAACTTTTTTGTAACTAATTCTCATTACGCCATCTTACTTTGGAAATGTTCAATAGGTTATGTGATCTTTCGAGCTCGTTAATTTATGTTCATCTTTTTATTTATCTATGGAAGTGGTAAACCTATCTGCTGCCAAGCATTCTCATTTTCATTTCGAAATAGTTGCGCAATTGTGCAACAAATCTGGTAAGTTCATTCTTTTATGACTGTTACTCAAGTTTGCACTTTTTTTCTATATCACACAAATTTTAATTTTTCTCACCTCTTTTTTTCAGCTTTCAATGGCAATACGCGTTGATATTCCACGGATGTCAATTGCTATATTTTATTATGTACAATGAACAGCACAAACTAACGCACACTTGGCCAATTTTATTTATAAACGTGTCTTGTTTAGCAAACCGCATTTCCTGTTGCTAATCTTTTCCAGTTTCCTTTACATGGGCTCCGCCATTATGAGAATGCTTGTCTGTCTCTCTTTCAGCAACATAACTCACAACGTTATCGAAGGATTTCCATGAAATGTACACGAACTGAACCAAATGTCATTAGAAACATGATTAACTCATTCGTGTTGGGTGACTCTTCGTTAAATTAACAGCAAGTGTTAGGAATGCCACGAAGAGCAGTTGTTGAAAAAAATTTGGCGAGGGTCCGTTTGTCTCTTTGATATTTTGTCTGTCAATCTTCCATTCTGCGAACAGTCCGTTGCTAGGTGGGAGTTTGCGGCTCTGAATGCAACTGTAGTTAGACTGTAGAACAGAGCTCAGCTCCAGCCGACTGGAACTACAACAATTTCGTGCGACGACTGAGATGCTGAAAACAAAGCGTAGAAGTGGTAGGAACCTTTCAAAATACCAGGGAGCAAAAGCATCGTTTTTCTACAGACCTGCATCATAAATACAAAGAGACGCACACGTTTCAATATTTAACAAGGCTTTGGACTTAATACCAAATTAATTTCTTTTGGATTGGCGTATATATACATTCATATATTTGTGTACGTTGGCAGCAACCCATTATTGAGACAAGTTTCGTTAAAACGAAGATGATATTTTTCCTTGGTAAGCTTAACGGAAGCTTTCTCTAAAATTCGATATTTATTCTTCACATCTTCACTAGATCATCGAAGGATTATAAAAATGTTGCCTTGTATAAGAAATGGATTTTATAATCGCAAAATGGCTGTCTTTTATAATCCTTCGAACATCTAGTGAAGATGTGAAGAATAAATATCGAGTGTTAGAGAAAGCTGCCGTTAAGCTTACCAAGGAAAAATGTCATCTTCGTTTCAACGAAACTTGTCTCAATATACATATATATATATATTCCCTAGGTGGGAGAAGAAGAGCACATTTATAATACAGTATATTACGTTCTTAGAAGGGGATATCTTCACAATGACGAAAATGAGCACACGTCCTCCCTTTGGATAGGGGTATCTATCGCTACCTAAAAAGAACGTGAATTAAAATCTACGGACCGTTCTGCCGTCTTCTCGATAGTAAATGCGCGCTTAGATGCTGCCTCCCATCACCAATCACCACCCTAGTACAGAAGCCCTTCCCATCCGCGCAGAAATGTATGTTCTTTACGACAGAGAACACTTGGTTTCTTAGCACTAATGACGTAATATTTTAGCTACAAAACAATAATAATTAATCGAAAAGACACTGTTGTTCATCACAACGCTTTTGTTCATCTGTTGTTCATCACAGACGACACTGTGCATTGACGTAAATTCACACGACAAAGTAGTTTACAGTTAACTAATTTTGCTTAATGGCAAACAACCATTTTTCTAAGTGCAGTGAGCTTTTACTCCGAGAACCTTGTTGGTTAGGAGGCAAGGACTGGTTTGTCTAGTATACTGTGTTTCAAGAGTTTTGAAGTGTTTTACAACGTATTTTAGGATATAAGAGGAATCAGTCCTGGCCTCCTAACCTACAAGGTTCTCATCGAAAGAGCTCATAGTTGGTTAGTTGTCCGCTAGCCTACTTAGGGTCAATCTTTGATTGGCCTTACTTAGAGTCGTCATTAAAGATTGACGCTAAGTAAGGCCAATCAAAAATTGACGCAAAGTAAGGCCAATCAAAGATTGACACTAAGTAATAAACGCACATTGGAACATTATATGCTATTCCTACCGTGTCCTCTTCTTCTCCCTACGACGGCGTGGTAATTTATAGGTCCCAGATCGAATCCTGACTCGATTCTTTGTATTTATATACAGTACGTTCCCTTTGATTATGCATATACAACTTTTTTACTTATTTTTCAAGACGAGTGTCAAACATTTAAAATATTAATAGTAAGTTAGTTCAGAGGTATGTTGTAACTATAAAAACAATTATATTAAAATAAAACGGAACTATTTTCCACGTTTTGGCTACATTTGCTTATCGCACGGGGTTCTGCTGTTACCCCAGATTATGCAACATCCCTCTATCGTCAACATGGGCAAGAAATGCGGTTTATAAAGTGAAGAAAAGATCAAAGTGACCTCGTTATTGGCTTCTGGTAAGACAACACTCGAAGTTTCCATGGAATTACAGCGTGATCACCGAACAATTAAGGCGTATGCAATTGAAGGTAATGTCAACAAGAAAACTCCGGATAGAGCCTGCGAGGACATTGACTGCTCGGGATACGCGCAATTTGAAATTTTCTATCGCTAGAAGACAACTTTCTACAAGTGAGGCGATATTTGAAGACAGTGGAGCTCCAATACTAAGCAGAAAGACAAAATGTGAGGTTCTTCAGAAGCAAGGGAAAGTGAAAATGGCAAATGAACGACCACTTTCGACAAAAACTCATAAGAATATCGGGTCAAATTTTCTGAAGAGAACATGAAAACTGATTTCTCCAATGTCATATTTACTGATGAATGCAGAGCCACTCTTGATGGTCCACATGGATGGGCGTCTGGATGGGTCCTGCATGACCGACCTCAACAGACACGGCTTAAGCATCAACATGGTGGTGGAGGTATAATCTTTTGGGCCGGGATAGTAGGTGATACCCTTATTGGTCCACTTGAAGTGGCGGAAGAAGTTAAACTGAAAGCAGAAAGGTACTGCCAGTTTCTTGAAGCCAACTTGATTCCATGGCTTGATGAGCAGACTATCGCACGCAGATCTAAATTTGTATTTCAGCACGATAACGCTCCCTCGCACCGAGCACGGTACACTGCTAATTGGCTTGCGGATGGAGGATTCAAATGAAAAAGGATTATGACCTGGTCACCGAATAGCCCCGATTCAAATCCCATTGAGAACCTCTGGGCAATGATCAAAAGGAAGGTCTATGAAGGTGGTCGCCAGTTTTCGAGCAAAGTAAGCCTGTGGAATGCAGTAAAAACAGCTGCAGTTTCTATTCCACCATCTGAAATATCAAAACTGTCGAAGTGTTGATAATCGCCTTACAAAAATCATGAAAAATGGAGGTTGCCATGTTCAAAATTAGCTTGTTATGTTTACCATTACTGAACACTTATTTCTGTGTTTATTGAATTATTTTGGTTATAATTTCTTGGTTTTGGACGTTTAATAGGTATATTCCTGTTGACTTGTATTTATTTCCTCTTTATGACGTTTTTATTAGCTTTTTGCATAATCTGACGTAACAGTAAAAAACTCGTCAATAAGTAAATTGTATGATAAACTTTACAATGGCTAAATATTTATTTTACAAGTGCTGTTTATATTGGCAACATAGCCAGACATTTAGTTAATATTGATATTTCAAAGTTAGACACTCATCTTGAAAATTCTAGTTACATAATCAAAGGTAACGCACTGTATATATATATATATATATATATATATATATATATATAAGACGCTTGTCCAATATTTCCTATTAGCTAGAGTTTATGTATCTTCCTCTGTAAAATTTGAAAGACGTATCTTGTATACCAGTCGCACTGTAATAGCTCCGCAGTATTCGAGGATTTTCGTTCGGAAGAAGGTCCTAATTTAAACAGGGCTGAATGCATGGCCCAACGAAATGATGTCTGGAGACGTTTACTAAAATGTTTCAAAATTACATATTTTGTAGACTGAATAAAGCAATCTAAGCCCTGCAAAATTTGATAATCTTGTGCAATAACTGAAGAGCTGGATTGAAGAAAGTTAGATACCAGGAACTTTTAGAAATTCCACAGAGTCGAAACCAAGGTCGAAGCATTGCTCTTCACTATTTTCTGAGACATGCGTCGTACAAACGAAGCGCAAAAATTAGAGAGCGCAAAACTTGAGAAATGCAAAGAATATAATGCGCCAAACTACGTTCCGACTCTTGCATCTATATATTAATACGCTAGTACCTACGTACGTACGTACTTACCTTTTGTGTCACGCTCTTCATCATTAACAGATAGATGGAAATTCGAGCTTTATTCAGTTCGGGAAGCTGGCGTATCTGTGATACGGCTGGTGACTTATCTCTCGGCCACAGGCCAGGTCTTTTTAATTGTTTTTACGCCCGAATTTCTAAGGAAAAATCTTTGGGAACCTGTACCGTGGTTTACTACCAAAGGAATTCCACGGGTCCAGTTAGACAGAGCAACTTATAATATAATCCACGGGCCACCTAGACAAGGGCAGCTTCAGTAATTAT
>LQNS02277999.1:2746622-2766194 GCA_001587735.2 Parhyale hawaiensis
AAACGCAAGAAAATGGGGTTACTGAAGATTTAAATTACAATATTTGAAAAGTGTCCCTTAATTTTGCTCACACTAAATTCATAATTATAAGTTAAATATACATAACTTTTTTCTTATCCTTCGGATCGTAGTAAATTCTTAGCATATTATTAGCTACACCAATACCTCTTTTGTGTTAAATTTCAGAGTTGAAGCTTTTACAGGTTTTGAGATATGAAATTTTTTATTTTTGTCCCTTAATTATGCTCGCAACTGTACATTCTAACAGGAGTTTCAGAAAGGCGAAATTTCTTTCCAACTCACTTTATGTTTAACCAAGACCCCATTATTGAAAATTTTTCACTCTTTAATAATATCCTGCCAGCTCAGTTTATGTCCATCCAGATCTGCAGTTCTGAAAATTTTCGTTAAAATAAACCATCGTTACAGTTCAATTTATGGCTAACCCAATTTTAATTAGCGAAATACCCATTTGCGACCCGATCTCCATTCAGGAAAAGCTTCTTTGCCCGCGAGTTTGTGTTACATCAGCTTTCCTTTGGTCGTGCGTAACTGGAACTTGTTATTCAGGCCCACTCATTTGGATGCGGAACCTTTGTCTCTCAATTAATAGGGAAACAAGCAAGTTTATGGACCATTGTCAATGGTGACGGGCCTCCCATGCAAGGCTAATGACTCTGATGGATTTGATAGACACTGATGGCATTAGCATTGCATGAATTCCGGAGCAAACGATGCGAACTAAGCGCCTATCTGCTGCATGCATGAATCTTCTCTGAATCGCTTACGTATCCCGCGGGATTGTCTAGTGACGAGCAAGGTTGCCTCTGCCATTATGGAGGCGCGAGCACAATATTACTACTGCACTGCGGTCTTGTTTCTCTTGTTGCTGCTGCAAGTCTAAATTTTAGAGTAAAATGTTATTATTGTACTGCTGTCTTGTTTCTCTTCTTGCTACTGTAAGTTTAAATTGTAGCGTGCAAATTATTACTGCACTGCAGTCTTGCTTCTCTTCTTGCTGCTGCAAGTCTAACTTGTAGCGTACAATATTATTACTGCACTGCAGTCTTGTTTCTCTTCTTGCTGCTGCAAGTCTAACTTGTAGCGTACAATATTATTACTGCACTGCAGTCTTGTTTCTCTTCTTGCTGCTGCAAGTCTAAATTGTTGATACTTGGGTGAATCGTCTGAGTAAATTTGATAAGACAGTCAGCTCGTGTCTGCCATAATGGAAGCTGTAGTGTAAAATTATTACAGCATTATTCACATTACTGCTGCCGCAAGCGTGAACGTTCGTGATTTGTTGACCTAACTGGCATAATTATTATTTTGTGTGTGCCTCTCGGAGTTACTTCAGTGCTGCATTTGTATTACAAGAGTGACTGGTAATTCCTATTTGTAATAACTGGACCAACTATTGAGATTGCTATCAAGATGCAAGTGCGAATTATTTTACTGACGGGACAAATGTGTGATTCACAGGTGAAATCAGAATACTAGGAAAGCTTAGACAGTGTAAGGATAAGCGGCGGACATTAGTTCAGACGGGGCGGGTTAAGTTTACAAGCACTACCTCAGGTTAAACAAAGGTAGGTGAAAACGATAAGTAGCCGTGGAATTTACACGTGTTTCACTAGTCTATGATATTATTCTGCCTATGATTTCATACGTCTGTCCGTCCATGTGTCTGCACGTTGTGCTTTTAGTGTTAGATAGGGGAAAATTCAACTATTATCTTGCAAGAAGCTCTGATTTCGAATGGAATTAATTTCAACCAACCATAGCTGTGCCTTTTTCGCTTCATATAAAAATTTTCAGTTAGTTTCAGAGTGAAGGCATGAAGTTAATTTTTAAGATGACCAGGGGGCTGCAGTACCATGAAAAGCTGTTACTGAGGAAATTGGACGAGCCTGTTGTACTTTATTCTACAGCTATCCCATCAAATGATGCAGAATATAATGGGCTACCATTCAATATCTACAGGCCCTGTGATACTGGTAGTATGAAGCGATCGCATGCCCCGACGAAAAAAATTGAAATGTGTAAGATATTGAAACGCTAACTTAACTCTAAACTATTGGAAATGAAACTTAGGAAAGACGTGTAAAACATAAGTGAAAAATGCAAGAAGTACCTTCGTATCTCCACATCTTAATCAAGATACAAGTGTAAATTCTTTGCCGACAGAAAATATACGAGATTCACAGGAGAAATCAGAATACTAAGATAGATAGGACAGGGTTTTGTTATTATTAGTATCAAAACTTTACGCAGGCTCCACCATGGATAAGTGGCACAACCCAAATGAAGCACTTTGCAACACCGGAAGCCCGAAACGCTGCTAAAGGAAATCCGACAAAAAACCATTAAGAGCTGCCTTAAACGCCTGCAGGCCAACACGACCAAAAGCCGATGCCGGCAAAGAATTCCAAACCCAAACAGACCAGAGTACGAAACACCGACCGAACTGATTAGTTCGACATCTATCATCCTCCAACGTGAAAGTGTGCGCGCCGACCGCAGCACGTGTTTGTCTCGTAAACACCTTGAGTGCCGGGACAGAAGACTACTACCAATGCCTCTCATTGTTGTACATCTTATAAAACATAAAAAGTTCGGTAACCCTTCTCCTATGGGACAGGTTCACCAAATCACTACCCGCGCACAGCCTGCTGGCTGAACTAACAAGTCGATCCAACAGACACAAGTGACTGTCAGCAGCTGAAGCCCAGACCGTTGAGCAATACTCCAACACAGCCAGCAAAAAAGCATAAAAGCATCTGCGGACAACCTCACTATCACCAAACACAGAATTTACCTTACGCAAAAGTCCAATCTTACGGGAAGCACGTGACACCAGTCGCCTAATATGCGGCCCAAAGGTAAGCTTTTCATCAAAGAGAACACCAAGATTCTCCTAGGAGCAAGACTTTTGAAGCAAGGTATCGGTTATCTCCAGATGTGGATACTAGGTACAAGTGTCCGAGACCGACTGATAATCATTGACTTTGTCTTACTGGCATTCCGCTTCATACTAAAGGCCGAGCACCATGCACTAATGCATGACAAATCCCTATTCAGAGACTGGGCGACAGCATTACGCATGCGTGGTGCAGGTATCACTGCTATCAAAGTGGAATCGTCGGCATAGTTGATCATCGTGTTTTCTAACGAAGAGAACAAATCACTAGTATACAGAACGAATAACAGCAGACCAAGTACGCTACCCTGAGGGACACCAGACTCCACCGCCACTGAGACGCTCAAAACGCCGTCAACAGACACACTCTGCGTTCACTCAGAAACAAAATCGCGAATGATTGACAGAACCCTACCACCCACACCAAAGGACTCCAGCTTGTACAATAGACTACTGTGGTTAACCCTGTCAAACGCAGCGCTGAAGTCCAACTGTACAAGGCGTGACTCAGACCCACAATCCAGCGCAGACTGTAAATGGTGTAACACCGACAACAATGCGTCACAACAACCCAAGCCAGTTCTGTACGCAAACTGACCGACAGGCAGCAAACCCGTAACCTCAGCAAAAACGGCCAAGCTTACAAGCTACCAATTTCTCGAACACCTGAGACAAAATAGGTATCAGCGTGATGGGTCGGTAGTTGGCTACTTGGTGCGACACTAGACC
The DNA here is from genome assembly GCA_001587735.2 of Parhyale hawaiensis. Classification (NCBI taxonomy): domain Eukaryota; kingdom Metazoa; phylum Arthropoda; class Malacostraca; order Amphipoda; family Hyalidae; genus Parhyale; species Parhyale hawaiensis. The sequence goes on from LQNS02277999.1 coordinate 2,750,272, forward strand.
TTTGGAAATAGGAGTAATATTCCCAGTACGCCAACAACAGGAAAAATTTCCTAGCCATATCAGGCACCGGAAGATCACTGCTAGCTTAGGGGCAAGAACGCCAGCGAGCTGCTTATAAAACCGAGGAAACAAGCCCACCGGGTCCACACCTCCATAAGGATCAAGGCCCTCAACCAGCACCTTGATTGTAGCAGATCTGAACGCCAAAGAAGTTAAACGACGTTCAGGGTGACATTCATCGGATGATGACAACACGTCTCTGCTCTACTTTCCGTCAAAGTGAGCCGACAAGAGCTCCGCTCTAGCCAAGGGATCAGCAATGATACCCCCACCGGGACCAACAAGGTGTGACAACGAAGGTTCAGCCCCCAAAACTGAACCCTTTAGCTCACTCCACCAACGACGTGGATGGTCAATACTCAACAACAAAGCCCTGAAATGCTGTCTGTCTCTGACGATGCTGTGCCCTTTCATAAACACGCTTAGCCTCGGCCCTACGATCATCATAAGTCAGCCACAACGCACGGTCACGCGAACACCGCCATGACCGATAAGTCGCTTGTTTAGCTTCGATAGCTAATCGACACTGGTCGTCGAACCGTGGTTTGTCTCGAGACCTCACCAGAATGGTCCTTTTCGGGGCAAACATTTTCAAGACAGACACAGTCAAATTACCAAGCACAGAGATAGGATCATCACTATAAGTAATCTGGTGCCAAGGTAACGCCTTTACTGCTCCACTAATAGGCTCCCAGTTAGCCCTGCATTTAACGAACATCACTCTTCGGGTGTCTACCACAGGAACCATCTGGCTCAGGTCCAGGGACATAACAAGGTGTGAGTGGTCAGTAGTACCCATAGGGGGACCAACTGACACAATCATCAAGTCCGGGACATCAGTCATGACAAGGTCGAGACAGTTACCAGCATCATGCGTGGATCCGCGAACTAGCTGCACACAACTAGATAAGGTGCAAAAGTCCAACGCAGCCACACCATTGCCATCAGTCGGTGACACAGAACCCAACCACTCCCTGTGGTGTGCATTGGCATCTCCCACGTCAGACGGAGTTCATCAAGGTTATGTGACGGACATTAGTTTAGAAGGTATGGGTTAAGTTAGAATGCTGCCTTCATCAAACTAAATCAGTAAGTAAAATCATATACCGTGGAATTTCCACGGGTCTCGCTTGTACTACTTTATTACTGTAGTGTTCAACGCGTTGATACTGCTGGGTGATCCAATCGGTCTAACTTTTTGTATTCCTATACGGTCGTTTGCTAAAAATTGGTTTGGAGCATATGGGCCAGTTTCATATAATCATTAAGGATCCGCGAGGAAAAAATACTGTGACACCCTGTTTCCTTTACTATTGATACTGCAATATGTAAAAGTAATTATATACGTAAAGAAATTCGACTGATCTGATAACGAAAACAGCTTGTATGTATTATCATTATGGAGGCTCAAGCACTCCTTTATGGGAATTTCCTCCCTTTACTCGAGCTGCAAGTGTGAATTTTGCGCATACTAGCAAGAAAAAGTAACTGTTGGGCCGCTGACTGGCCACTAGTATGTTGCAAACTGCTTGGTCTGCACAGCAGGGGGCGCTTACCTTAGGGTCGGTAGGGGGGAGGCGTGGGTCGTTGAACCTTCCTCTAAGAGTTCCACAGTTCTTAGCGACCCGTGGTAGGCTGCAGCTGTACTAACTCCCTTACAGACAATTGGCCTATATGTATATATGATGCACGAACCCGTACGTGTGGGTTTTCCAGTGGAGGGTGCCGCTACATTTGCCCTTACCTTTTACAACCAGAGAAGCGTGAAGCAGTAACCGTTGTGTTGGTGACTGGTAGGTCATACTTTGCGTCAACCACCAGAAAAGCGTGAGCACAATCTATGAATTCAGCATCGTTTTGCTTGCTGCTGAATACTGTAGTTCTTGCAGGTTCCTCGTTGACACTACTGTGTGTCTAGTAAAGTACTTACTAAAACATGAGACGTATGGCAGCTGGCTAGTAGTAAGTGTTGCTACTGAGATTTTCTGCCTCTTGAGCTATGGAGTGAATTTGATGCAAAATACCGGTCACTTTCGTGTGGTTTACAAGGGAATTCCAAAAATATTAGAATTTGTGACAGCGTTTGCAAGTAGTGCCAGAAGTCGATAATGTGGACAAATTAAAAACATTTCTATTATTCTAGTCGTGAAATGCTGCTCATGTTGGTAATTTCAAACAACCCGTTATACCGTTATGCATATACACTATATAGCTACTATTCTTTTAAGAACAGTGAAGGCGTAAAGGTGTTTAGAAAGCGCAGCTTGAGGCAGCAAAAGCTCTTGACATGATTCGCTGTAGTTAAATGCACCGCCGATTACATTTGCGCAAAAAAATAGACTCTTTAGCTGCAACTTGTCCGAATGTTCAGGCAGAGCGCTGGTGGCACTGCTTTAGATCGAATATCAGGCGTCACTCTTAAACCAATTATCCTCGGGAGCTCCGTTAGTTCGAACTAGGTTACTTGTCTCAGGGGTAATTGGTCTGCGATTAGTCCTTGAAACTCGTTCGAATGCAACGAAACAAAAGCGAGCGATTGCAATTCTGCAGCAATTAAAGTTAGATAGCTTATCTTATCTAATCTAAATGTAATAGTCCCATTCGATGATACCCCTAACACTGCTATATACGCAGGTATTCCGACCTTTGCTTTGTAATAGAATAACTCCCTGAAAGACCCGTTCTCACAACGACTTTTCGGCCGTGTTTTGTCGGTCAATCGTCCTAATGTTTGGGGTTATGTCCTCGTAAAGACTACTGAGTGCCTGCTTAATTATTTAAAAAGATGTTGTTAGTTGGCTTGAGAAATTGCAGTTAGAAAAGTTTCGGGTATTTCTTCATGTCTACATTGTATTAAAACTCAGATAGTGGTTCAGCTTTCTGCTGTTTCAACGACTAAGCAACGCATAAGGACGATTAACTGAAAGATCACATTCAACAGACTGCCGTGTGAACAGGTCTTAAGACGGGTGAGCAAGCTGTGCTGTAATAGAAAACATTTTTTTTCTTTTATGGTAACGTTTGTCCTGACATTATGTTCCTGAGACGGCGATCTTCCGTTCACTGAGCAAAGTATCTCCAAATTCGGCAAGCTTTCCCCTGAACTAACTAGGAATAAATTCGGCAAGCTTTCCCCTGAACTAACTAGGAATATCTGCATTGGCGTGCTCATTCGGTGCGGTTACAATAGGCGCACGGGAAAGTGTGCCTGTCATGGGACACATTTTTTGTTGAATGTATGAATTCATGTATGTGTGCGTAAAGACAAACAAGCACTGCAGTACCTGCATGCAGACATAACCAGCAGTAAGCGCACTCAAGACGGTACCAATTAATTACTTTACTCATCTCCGACTATTTTCAAATTGCCTAATAATCAGTGGTTTAAGTTGGATTATACCAGAATCCGGATTTGCCCTTAGAACCCTTTTATTGTTCCTGAGGAGCAAAATTTCAACCGTAATAGTGGTGTATTTTAGCTCTTTTATAGAGCGTCTCTGATTTATCTGTAGACCTAACTACGCTTAGGGTCAACTCACACGGACGGTATGTTAGCAACTATTTTGCAGTTTCTCTGTTGCTCGTATTGGCGATTTGTGTCGCCCAAGTCGACTGCAACCTGCAGTCGACTCGGGCGACAAGATAGCGGCAGACTAGATCTCAGTTGAGAGATGGAGTTCGAAGAAGAGGCATTGTTGTGGCTTTATAAATATACTGTTCTAAAAATGTGCTTAATAAATACGTACTTACCACACTCATTTTTGTTTTTTTTTGGTCCTTTCCTTCAAAATTTTCGTATATTTTACAGCAAATCGCGTTCAAGGCTTTCGCTTTCTCAATTCGATTGCTGTATAATTCACTCGTGTAATCCCAAATGGAGGAGAATTGCTGAATTACATTCATAAACAAATCAGTGTCAAAGTTATCTTCATCACGCTCGGGAGCCATGATGCGCAATGCAGCCACCACGACTAGCAAGTGCCTAGTGCCTGCTGGCAGTGGCTGTCCAGCAGCACTCCAGCTGCAGTTGCGCGCTCGCAACTGCAACGTTGTGATTTCGCCCTGTATGAGTTGACACCGACTGCTGGTCAGCGACTTTTTTGTGAATCATACCGGCGTCATGCGACGGCAGTCGCTGATGCCGACTGCATTTTTGCCGTTCGTGTGAGTTGCTTCACGCAACTCTGTAGACAATTAATGAGATATATTTACCATCCACAACGTAACTGCTATTTTGTCGCCTCGCTGTCGCTCTGCTGCCGTCCGTGTGAGTTGACCCTAAGGAGAAGTTGCAACTCATAGTGGCAGTTCGAGGACGCCTTCTAGCCGCAGGCTTCCCTATGCACACACACACACACACCTAAACACGCACACAACACCTACCTATAGACATGCGTGTTACGCAAGTCTACTGATGAAAATCCAAATATTAAATATTTTATTTGCTATATTCGCCGCATGCCCCAACTTTACCGGATGCCATTGCTATTGTTTCCTTGCTGGCCTCGAGGAAACCATGTAAGTTTACCAACTTCAGGATATTTCCTTTTGCTGTAGCTTTCGTACTTTTTAGTGCATGCTTGCCAGAGGTCGGAGGCGAGCCAATTAATCTTTGCAGCAGAGTTTGAGGCAGCAGAAAATATGTATTTTAGTTGGATTGCAATCTCGAAGTCCGTGTAAAGAATCAGCATAAAATTCTCTGAATTTTTAGAAAAGTGCCGAGCTTGTAGGAGTTGCGTTGCCGGTTGTTTCAATGCGCATTTATTCTTCGGTGTAAATATTACATGTTCTGGTGAAAAGGGAATTTTATTTTATGAAAGGAAATCACCTGAGTGCTTTGTATAACCGAAGGCTACATTAGTGATAAAGCCCTTGTTGGAATATTTGCTTCATTTGATGATGCATTTTGCAGTCCATTATAGTAACAGTGCCGCAGGTACTACGAGGATTTACACAGACAACGGTCTGTTGACTACAATCATAATATGTCAGTTCTAAGAAAATAAAGCAATCAGCTAGAATCTCACGAGAAGAAAATGTTTCTGCATTGTATGTACACGCGTAATGCTTTTTGCTGCAAATATTCCCTGTAATTATAGATTTTTCATTTTTGCAGTACACAATAAATGTTACTTTACTGCAAGCAAATAGGAACTTTCTGTTTCTTTCTTGCAAAATTTTAATTAGGAACTAGAGAAACACTGTGAGAATGCATGCCTCTGCCAAGCAATGCAATGTTAACAAGCAAATAAATTTACTCCTGAAGCAAGGATATCGATTTAATCATCGCCAAAATGTGGTCATTTGTGTCTTGTAACAGTTCTAACAATTCCTACAAAATTCATCAAGCTGCGTGCGTAACTTTTAAAGTCAACTGCTGACAAGCATTTAAAACAAACAGAGACAAACACACAAACGAACGAGCGAAAAGGTCACCACAAAAATTTGGTCATTTGCTCCATGTATCAGTCCTAATAATTCGTGCCAATTTCATGAAGATCCGTCCTCAACTTTTTTGAGTTATGTTACCACGAAAAAAGAGGCACATAAGCTAACAGACTATTCAACAAATCGTCGTACAAAGTTAAACATCTGTTCTTCCTAACATTCATATATAGCGATCCCTGTAAATGTCGTGAAGTCCGTCCATATCTTTCTTAGTTATCTCGGTGACCGACAAAAGGCAATAGGTATAGACTCCGATAAAAATATAACCTCCTGGGCGGAGGCAGTTACATATAGTGAGAGGAGATCTAATTGTGTAGGGAAGTAAATGTGTTCAATTAAGTTCAAAATGTATTTTTACAGCTGTTACTTAAGCATGATATCTGCAAATAAATTAAAAACAATTAATTTTCTACATCATAATCTCCTTCTTTTTCGTATATTTTGGTCTATAAAATGCTTTAAGAATCTATGGACTAAGCCTAGTTACAGGGAATGTTATTTCAGTTCATGCACATTTAAAAAAATAATATTTGAAGCGTTTTAGATTCTAGCGTTTTTTCTTCAGACCTAAAAGCAGGCTTTGTTACTGTTTGCTGTTAATATATATATATTCGCAAGGAAAATAGTTATTCCTACCAATTATTATAACCAATTAATATGAAAGCTAAAAATACTAAAATGCCCCAATTTTAATAGAAGCTTCTGTAGAGTCCCAAAGCGTTTAAAACGTTACAAGACAGTGGTTTTTAACTGCTAAAAATGCTAGTCGTATCCAGAGATTAGGTTATTCAGCTCATGAAACTTCACGAAGTTGTCAGCGAACAATATATTGTAGATACATCAAGATAACAGGGCTCATATGAGGCAAATATTTAAACTGCTTTAAAACTTTATAAAAGTATCATTGAACTATATTTTGGCAATCCACTAAGACATCAGTGTTTAAACTAGAACCCCCTAGTGTCGCAAGACCATCACCCGCGGAAAGTGCAGAGTCAAAAAATACAAATTCAACACCGTCATTTTTGATGGCCAGCTAATTCTGTTTTTTGTTTTGCATTTTTCACATTTCAGTCAACCCACCTGATTGCCTGAAAATAGTTAATATTATGACTCATATCCTGCTGCCTCTTTTAGGGTGGTCAGACAAACAAACAAACAAACCTACAAAGAGACAAACATTCATACAACCGACCTGTCAACGAAAACAATATCACCGCTCAGGCTTCGCTCGCAGGTGCATGATAATTAGCTAGGGAAAAAGTTTCAGCCTCCATGCAACTCACAAAATCACTTTAGGATAACATCAGACTGGCATGCACTAAGTTTACAGGGATTAAACTATATGGAATAGTTTCAGCCTCTATAAAACTTCACCAAATTATCATTGGAGGACCATATTTTGGCGATGCACTGAGCTAACAGGGCGGGCTTGGGGAACGTTCCAGGTCCCAGCATTGTTTTGTACGGCACCTTAAGAGTTTCCAAGTATCGGTTTGTTAAGGCAAGTTGTTCAGACACAAGGAAGGAGGGTCCAAACTTTCGCAGACGTCTGTAAGTTTGAAAGTAACTCCTTGCATCGCGATGAGCCAAAGGCATCCCATCCCAAATAAGACCAGCTGCAAACATGCAGGCCTACCTCGTTATTTTCCTAGAAGACACTATACAATTCTGAAGTTGAAGTGCTATAGTTAGGCACGTGAGAACAGAATAGTTTCATGCAGAAGCGGCTCAAGCAAGGGAAATTTTGTGCAACGAGATGTTACAAAGATGTGACTGTTGTGTAAGTGTGGCTGCAGAAAAGGAAGTTCTTAAACTAAAAAATGGCGAGTTGCTACAAGAAAAATAAAATAACATTCATGCAAATGTACCTCGAGAGAGAAATCCCGCGAAGTGAAAAATGATGAGTTGTTGCAAAGTAGCGACTTCTTGCTAATGTACATCATATCCCCGCTAACAAACGACGTAGAATTAACGTTGTCAGCTGTGAATCAATGTGCTTTGCAGGTTGAGCTGTGGACTCCAGATAAAGTTGTTAGCACGTCGTATCACAATGAGTTAACAATGTGCTGGGCACGTCCTTTTCCCCTTGTGCTGGGCAATCCCTTAGCATGTTGTGATACAACGTGCTGTACACGTCCCTAGCACGTTATGATGCGATGTGCTAAGGACGTGCCCAGTACGTTGTTAGCACCTTGTGATACGACGTGCTATCAAAGTTATCTGGAGCTGAATTGACAATGTCAGGTAGCTATGGAGGTCGTGATAACGTAGTTAGCACGTTGCCTCACAACGTGCTGGTCACAACGTGCCAACAACGTTATGTGAAGGCCACAGATCGACATGAATAGCACGTTGATCTGAGGACTCACGACCTGATTTCTACCTAGAATCATCGTCAAATTGTTGGCTGGGATAAGGATAAAATTAAGTGCTGATCATCTCCTGCGAAAGTACTTGAATGCACGGCAGGTAGGCCTATAGTTCGAAATGCCCAAAATGATTTTGACAGTAATGAATCGATATTTCTGTACCAGTTAAGGGCTCCCCTTACCCGGCCGCATTTGTTAATGTGGTTGTTTTACACTGCTTGAGATTTCTCTACTTGGTGCCTATGAAACCGGACCTATGTGCTTCGTACCACTACATCTACCTGCAGTCAATGCTCCAATACTAGTTACACGTGCGGTGCATAACTTTAGACTCATCGTCGAGAGAATGACAGCAAACAGATATGCATAGACGGACAGGGAGACAAGGTTTAATTAATTGATAAATTAGATACCAAATCTTGTTTCTAGAACGGAGATCGGTCAGACTGTACATTGTTTATAATCGGCCTCACATAACTGAAGACCAGTACTCTCATAGATAAAATATAAAATAGAACGCCTCGTGGCGTAAGATAATCTGCCGCGGTGGTGGCAAATTCAACGCCGTCACTTTTTATGGCCAGCTAGGCCTAGTTTTTTGGCATGGGTCACATCTAGGTCTACCCACCAAACTCCTCGAAAAAAATATGAACATTGCTCAACTCCTCCGACCACATATTGGTAGTAGCAGAAATATTTTTCTAGCGCTTCAGTGGCACACTGCCTCTAACGCGCCGGACCACATATTGGGTGGACAGACAAATATATATAAATATATGTTATATACACAAATATATATACTTAAATCTTCAACGAAAATATTATCACCTCTCTCCCTTCGTTCACGGGTAATAAATACAGTACCTACATCTTAGCTACTGTCCTGTACGCACCAGAAACATATAAGGAGATGCTCTAGCGAAGCGACCTTTGAAACTTTTCTGAGTATCGGATGAGGTTTCTTCCACCGTACCGCATGAGCAGCTTCTATTAATCACACAGCTGCTAATATGCAGGCGTCATCTTCAAATGAAGAAGAGACTGCATAATTATAGTTGCCTGCATGTACCAACTCACTGATTATGAGAGCTGTGAGCACAGCTCTAAACACCACACCTTGTGATGTGGGACACCACCGAGTACAGGCTGCTTCGTTAGACGGAAAGTCTTTTCAAGGCAGCCATCAAAGACATTTCTCACCGGTAAGTACCCATAGTGAAAAATTTCAGCAGGAAAATGGAGTCGTCAGTTTCATCAAACGATTATACAAAATTCATTTTTTTGTATAATATTTAAACTATTTTCTCGGCGAAGAGAACTCAGAATGCACTAATCATGTGGAAAACCAGGCTGCTGCGATCCAACCAAGCATCCAAACATTTTACTACGCGGCTGATTAGAGACTGGTCTAAAGTTTGGAGGATCCGCACCGATTCCACTTTTGCGAATGAATGCAGTGAATGCATGCTTGTAAGTGACGCATAGTGTCCTTTCAGCTATTGACCTGCACAACCTAACATAATGGGATTGCAATCCTATTTTGCAGATGCAGATACTTTGTTCACTCTCTTTAGAGCCGGGTCCTCACAGACAACCTGATGCGACGATGCGAGACTCGGGCGTCGTTTCTGCTGCCGTATCTTAGCTACCGATTTCAAATAAGTTTCGGAACGACCCGCCAGCGGCTCATCCTAGCAACAAGTTGGGCGTACAAATGAATGTGTAGCCTCGGAATAAGGATTGTTGCTAGAACATCATCCTTTTCCGGTGCGCTAGGCTGTCGCCAAGTTCGTCAATGACCAATTTTGTGCTAAACTTTGTGAACTCTTAAGTCATTTGCTTGTTACTGGTTGCTTCTAATAATGGAAGTTTTGAGTCACTAACGTCTTTACTAGCTCTTATTCATTTTCGGAACTCAGCATTTCGCTCACTTCTTGATGATTATATAATTATCAATAGAGGCACTTCAGCTCGCCAGTGGCTATATTTTCATGTTTACCTTAGCATTCATCCATTGCATCAGCGAACCAGTGGTTTCTGTTTTCTTTCTGTAGGATACATGTAAAGATAATTCACTTTTCTTGTTTCTCTTCATGATGTAGTGGTCCAGCACGTGATTCGATTTCTTCCTGTGGCTAAGTTGCAGCAATACTGATACTAATATCTGACGTTTGATCAATATTGCCCTTTCCATATAATAATTAGCAAAATTCCTCGTTGTTGGTGGGAAATACTTCACACACACTCAGTTCAAACGACGTTTTTATTTCAATATTGCATTTACAGCTTCACTCTGAGCAGAATCATTTATAAATGCCCTCCCGTTTAGGGTTTGATGGTCAGCTTCAGAACGTTCATGTTTAACCTATTGTTAATAATATTACCACTTTTACTTTAGAGAGTATAATGCCCAGCGAGTGAACTTTCCAGTTTACCTATAGATTACTGTTCTTTTAGCCAGTTCTCCCAGCAGTTACAGTTTTTTCTTGCACCGATTGCCGAACTATGCAACGTATTCGCTGCACATGGAACACTTAATGATCCAACTTCGACGTACTAGAAACTTCTCCAGTTGACTCTTGAGTCCTTATGCCTCGACCGTGTTTTGCCCCCTGAATGTTCGCTTTCTGTTAAATGTCGACGGTTTTATAGATTTGTTTGGGTATTTCAGTCCCTGTGCCCTATGCGTGCAATGCCCCCTGCATGTTTTCCTTTAGATGCCGCCAGTTTTACAGGTTCGTTTTTTGAGTCTTCCAGTCATTATGTCTCGAGTGTGTTATGCACTCTACATATTTGGTTTGCTGTTAGATGTCTCCGGTTTTAGAGATTGGCCCATGGCTTGAGCCTGTCTTTATGCCTTCAGTGTGATACGCCCTCTGCATGTGGGCCTTGTCGTTAGATGCTGACGGTGTTATACAGTTGATTGAGTGTCATTAGCTTCCTGGTAACTGCTTATAGGTGCCGGTCCCAGTGAGCTATCAACTAAAGAGGCATTTCTCTAGTTGTTCACTGCAATAAAAAGAGCATGACTAATTCCGAGGCCACACGATACAAGCGCATTCACAGCTTCATCGTCGGACGTGTATCTCGCACGTCAATTATGGTGCTGCATCTATGCTACGGATTCTTAATACTTATCGGGCCGAGCCCATCCGCTCATCAAGTTGTAAATGCACACATAGGGTGCCCATCCCTTCATTAAATGCATTCGATTTGCTGATTTCGATCGTGATCATATACTCCGATCAGCTTCTGCTGGCCTGGTGCGTCAGTCCTGATCATTCGTTTGTCTACTTTGGTTCGAGTTTTAGGTGTTGATCGCTAACTGATCGCTTGAGGCTTTGAAAGACGAAAGAAGTATGATTGAGTTTTAGGCCTTCTCAAGCGTCATCAGTTTGGGACTAACGCGTGGGACTTGATCCAAGTGACATAGCGAACACTTAGAGTGAAACTGAAGTTTTTGATTAACTAAGGCGAGTCGGATAAGATTTGCTCGATCAAAAAAAAAAGTGTCTAAAACATTCCGCAGTGTATTCGTTCTAACATTTAACAGATGGACCAATATCAGATGTTCAGATGTTTCGTATGATTAAAAGTGTTCGATACGTAAAATAAAATTGACATACTGCGGCTTAGGGTTAAAATTTTTGCTCGCGAATATTCAGTCCTACAAGCGGGTGGTTAATATTACTATGCACAGACGTTCACTGTCATAATCTATATTATTATTCTGTTTGAGGTTCCATCCGTCCGTACGTCCATCCATGTGTCTGAACGTTACGATTTTTAGTAATAGCTGGGGGCAAATTTACCTTGCCAGAAGTTCTGCTTTTCCTTGGGAGAAAGCTCAATAATATCTGTCTTCTTTTCGATTGCTCTTAACGAATTTTCAGTCATTTTCGAAGCAAAGACATGAAGTTCCTTTTACAGGTATCATACATATAGTACCGATTTTCATATCTTGAAATATGCACGTTGCTGAGATCGCATAATGATCTATGGACTATGGATAATTCATATCCAGCATACGATGCAGCGAGCTGTTCTGAACTGTTTTGTTCTTAAGCATTTTTGAAATTAAAGCGTGATGTTTAAAGAAATACCGTTAGCTGATAGAAAAAGTGCTTCGGCGACATGAATCTATTATTGAAAAAAGAGTTTGAGCCTACTGTATCTTTAGCTCGTGGAATAGTCTGTGAATTTTATTTATTTACTTGTTTGTTTATTTATTTATTTACTTGTGTCTTGTTTGTACACAGTTCCTTCCCTTTAAGATAGGAAGAAGTTAATGGTGGAGGTACGCCCTGGGAAGTTTTAGAGTCCGCCATACAATCCATGCCATCGCTCAGGAGTAAGATCGAGACGGATATTTATGGAGAATCAAACATGGATACCAACCACTTCACAGCTTCGTTGAGTGCACGAAAGAATGGAAATTTATTCACCTGGCCAGTATCAGTAGCTTTGCTGATTTCTGCTTTGGAGAGAGTTTCTTCACTTTAAGATGGAGAGAAATTCGAGGGTTGAAGATCTAATTCGATTGTATCTGTGATACGGTAGTGAAACTTGAGCTCTACTACATGAACGGGCAAGTTAAATTCAAAGGTGCTACAATAAATATAACTGGAATACAAAACATATAAATTGACTTTGCCTACAGGCTGATAGTTGAATATTTGTTAGAAAAGCAAAGCATCTACTGATGGATACCCGTACAGGCAGGGATGGACCGTTAAATAGCGTGTGGTCTATGACCAGCTGAATAACACCTTTTTTTTTGAGAAAGCAAAGGCGATCGTGATCACCGATGAAAAATGTAAATTCTAAAAATGTGAAAGCCTAAATAATAATCCTTGTATATTCAAACAATCAGAAGCAAAGGCTAGCGAAGGCGTGTAAATATAGAAAAAAAGCAATGAAAAGAGTACTTCCGAGGAGTGAGGTTGCTATATTTATTTTTGTGCTGTCTTTATGTCTATAACATAAAATACAAGGGCAAAAACTTTGCTGGTAAAATATTTGCGAGGTCCACCGGTGATACATATAGTGTCTGGCATACACGGGCTACGTTGGGCCTCCTGCATACGAGTCGAAGTATGGAAGCGCTTCACGTTCTTGTAACACATGTTTCTATGCGAGTGACAATGGCTGAATCTATTAGGACACATCGATTCGAAATATGTACAATTGTGAATTGAAACTCAAAAGAATTTCACAGAGAGATTTGAAACTCAGCAAGCGGCTCTTGCTACACGGAATAGCTTCCGCGGCTCGGAGTTTAAGCAGTTTTGAATGTAAGAATATTAGACAAGCCGAAACTGCATACACAGCAACGTAATGGGAATGACAGGGAGAAACGTTTTCCCGTATTTCGACTCCTGTAGGCAGTAAACTTGAGGTTAGACACAGTTCGTAAGGATTTAGAGGCAGGCGCTACATATGAGACTGATTAGGATAGGTTGAGGATCCATATTAGGTCGAATTAAAGTGAGTTATAATAGCATAGGTTAGGATTGTTTCATTTTAGAAAGTGAAAACATTAACTAACCGTGGAGCTTTGAAGGGCTCCGCTAGTTTTTAGTCCCGGGACATTGTAGTTATTACCACTGTAAAGCATAACGCAGGAAATTAGAGAACATGCGGAAACCCATAGCGCGTAGTATGGCCCAACGTCTGGCGACAACACTTTGATATGCACTGATTCCTCAGCTGATCAGTCACTGTCTCCAAGGGGCGAAGTGGGACGGTTACGCTCTGCCTTTTTGCCTACGCAGTACTGACTTTGCTTCGCTACATTTGGCTGAGAGAAAACAAAAAATGGGTCAATAGTAGCACTTGCAGCTCAGAAACTACTTGACATGCAAAAGCAAAAAAAAAAAAAAATACATAAAATAAAATTGAGCAATAAAAATAAAAGCAAATCAATATAATAAATAATAATAATAATAAATAGATAAAAATAATAAAACGCAGGAAACAGTATGGCCTAAACGCTGGTCATGCATACTATTCAGTAGGAAGGTATGGCGACTTACTTGTCTATTTTCTCAAGCACTATTGCTCTAAGGATTTAAAAAAAGTAGTAGGTATATAAAAAAAATTAACACTGTCATGAATGGTCAACCTGCGACATTCGAGGGTCACATTCAGAAGAGAAGCTACATTTTCTGGCGTTATGCCGGTTGAAAGTCGCCCAGAATGGGAGTTGTCGTCAACTGATGTTCTGCAATCTTAAAGACGTTTAATCATTCGCTAGCCACTGTGACCTGAATCCTCTTCCCCAAATCCTTGCTTCCATAAATGATATATTTCGGAAAATGTCTTTTAGGGTATGAAATAAAAATTTGTCCAGACACGTTGGTTTCGTGAATCCGCTATCGTTAAATCTGCATTTCGAGCTCTACAAGACAACAGGAAAATGGGCATGAAAGCTAAACGCGACCACCTCGCACGAACCTACTTACTGGAAGTACTGACACACACGGGAGGTATGTGGTTCCAGCAGCTACTTCGTCGTACTAGCTAGCTTTCACGAACTGTACAGGCAGTCCGGGAACTTTTGAGTAGCTCCTAGTATTTTCTACATTCGTCTGCGTTTACTTATTCAAAATATATATAAATATTTACTTCTTATGATATTCCTCCGTACCAGGCTTTTTGCTTAAGTGTTTAGGGCTTAAATGCAGTCAAAAAGGTCGCCCCTGGCATCACCAGTTCTCTGTCAGTCACTGGACCAAGCAAGAAAATGACTTGATGGGAAGTAGGGTGCCAGCCGAAACCCACGTCTCGCAGCAGAACGGAACTTCAGCGTTGGCGGTCTGACAGCATTGAGCCCTGGACAAATGTTGCCCTTTGGGTGCGGACACACTACACACAGATACACTCGCATCCTGGACTGCACATTTACTTTACTACAGCAGGTTGTAATAATTCAGTTAGACTATACTTCGTGCTTTGTACACTGAATGAATGGTCAACCTGCGACATTCGAGGGTCACATGCCGAAGAGAAGCTACATTTTCTGGCGGTGTGCCGGTTGAACGTCGCCCAGGATGGGAGTCGTCGTCAACTGATGTGCTGCAACCTTTAAGACGTTTAATCATTCGCTAGCGGCTGTGGCCTAAAGCCTCTTCCCCAAATCCTTGCTTCCATGAATGATGTGTTTCGGCAAATGTCATTTAGCGTGCACTCACGCTAGACAAGCTAATCTTATTATGCATGACAGATTGGCGTTTATGAAAGGGTTTTATGGGGTATGTAAAGCAGAGAATCCAATAAACATTGGACAAGTTTAACTTACTATTCATAGCAAAATTTTATACAGATTTGGCAATGTGTGAAGCAGAGAAAGATAACGATGCATTCTCATGTTGCGTTTACCTTTAAGGAAATTAGTCAAGCGTATAATAAGGAGTTCGTAAAACAACCTCTTCTTTATACTCTTGTATACTATTTTCATTTCCTCATTGATATCATATGCATTATTGTGCGCACAATGGATTATTTCAAAGACTTTCCGCCTTATGCTGTCGAATAATGAAGTATACGTACTTAATGGTAGGTGGCTTCGAGGTTAGTAGATGCTACATAAGTTCATGAAGTGCTGGTAATACTTACACTTCACAATGTCTGGAAAGACTTCCCAATGCTCTAAAAATATCCTTTATCTGATCAAAAAATTATTGCTATTATCAGCAATGTCGAAATCTAGTGAAAGATTTTCAAATTCTTCTAAAAAATACTTATTTGATTCAACATGTTATTAGTATAATCTTGTACGTCAAAACCCTCCAAGAATCATTTCAATTCTCTCAAAAATTCTATTATGTGAGACCTCTGGCCGTCCACCAAAAGAAAAAATAAAAGTCGTCAGCATCATTTCCATCGGAAATAGTTTCAAAACATCCTTACGGCAGGTGTTATTTCAGCTGGGAAAAATGCGCATGTTAGCTACAGATGAGAGCAGCAAATGGGGACGAACTTTCTTCATAGCGCCACAAGTTCTGAAGCGTCGCAATTTCCAACTTTGCACATGCAAAACGG
>LQNS02277999.1:2784573-2795482 GCA_001587735.2 Parhyale hawaiensis
GCTCTGGGTAGCGATGGCTCTGGGTAGCGATGGTTCTGCGCAGCGATGGCTCTGGGTAGCGATGGTTCTGCGCAGCGATGGCTCTGGGTAGCGATGGCTCTGGGTAGCGATGGTTCTGCGCAGCGATGGCTCTGGGTAGCGATGGTCTGCGTAGCGATGGCTCCGGGTAGCGATGGTCTGCGTAGCGATGGCTCTTGGTAGCGATGGCTCCGGGTAGCGATGGTCTGCGTAGCGATGGCTCTTGGTAGCGATGGCTCTGGGTAGCGATGGTTCTGCGTAGCGATGGCTCTGGGTAGCGATGGCTCTGCGTAGCGATGGCTCTGGGCAGCGGAGCGCATTCTCAATCTTCCATTACGTGAACAGTCCGTTGCTTGGTGGGGGTTTGCGGCTCTGTGAAGGCAACTCTAGTTAGACTGTAGAACATAGCTCCAGCAGACTGGAACTACAATAATTTCGTGCGACGACTGAGAACTTGAAAACAAAGCGTAGAAGTAGCAGGAACCTGTCAAAATACCAGGGAGCAGAAGCATTGTTTTTCTACAGCCCGCATCATACATACAAAGAGACGCACACGTTTCGGTATTTAACAAGACTTTGGATTTTAACACCAAATTAATTTCTTTTGGATTGGCATTTATACATATATATATGTATATTCCCCTAGGTGAGAGAAGAAGAGCACATTTATGTAAATATTACGTTCTTAGAAGGGGACATCTTCACAATGACGAAAATGAGCACACGTTCTCCCCCTGAATAGGGGTATCTATCGCTACGTAAAGAGGACGTGAAATAATAAATCTACGGACCGTTCTGCCGTCTTCTCGGTAGTAAACGCGAGCTTCGATGCTGCCACCCACCACCACCACCAATCACCACCCTAGTACAGAAACCCTTTCCCATCCACGCAGAAAAGCATGTTCTTTACGACAGAAAACACCTGCTTTCTTATCACTAACGACGTAATATTTTAGCCACAAAGCAAGAATAATTAATCGAAAAGACACTGTTGTTCATCACAACGCTTTTGTTTATCAGTTGTTCATCACAAACGACAATATGCATTGACGCAAATTCACACGGCAAAGTAGTTTACAGTTAACTAATTTTGCTTAATGGCAAACAACCATTTTTCTGTGTGCAATGAGTTTTTACTTCGAGAACATTGTAGGTTAGGAGGCAAGGACTGGTTTGTCTAGTGAATAGTATTTTAAGTGTTTTAAGGGGTTTTAAAAGGTATTTTGGGATATAAGAAGAATCAGTTCTGGCCTCCTAACCTACAAGGTTCTCGTCGTAGGAGCTCATTGTTGGTTAGCTATCCTACTTAGCCTACTTAGCGTCAATCTTTTATTGGCGCTAGGTAAGGCCAATCAAAGATTGACGCTTAGTAAGGCCAATCAAAAATTAACGCTAAGTATGGTCAGTCAAAGATTGACATTAAGTAATAAACGCACATTGGGACATTATATGCTATTCCTACCGTGTCCTCTTCTTGTCCCTACGACGGCGCGAAAATCTTTAGGTCCCCGGATCGAATCCTGACTCGATTTTTTTGTAATTATATACAATGCGTTACCTTTGATTATGCAAATGCAACTTTTTTACTTATTTTTCAAGACAAGTGTCAAACATTTACAATGTTCATAGTAAGTTAGTGCAGAGGTATGTTGTAACTATAAAAAAATTATAGAAAACTAAAACTGAACTATTTCCCACGTTTTCAAAACATATGCTTATCGCACAGGGTTCTGATGTTAACCCAGATTATGCGACATCACTCTCTAGTCAACATGGACAAGAAATTCGGTTTAAAAAGTGAAGTAAAGATCAAAGTGACCTCGTTATTGGCTTCTGGTAAGACAACACTCGAAGTTTCCAAGGAATTACAGCGTGATCACCGAACAAATAAGGCTAATGCAATTAAAGGTAAAGTCAACAGAAAAATTCAAAATAGAGCCTCTACGAGGAAATTGACTGCTCGGGATATGCGACAATTGAAGGTTTCTATCGCTAGAAAACAACTTTCTAGAAGTAAGGCAATATTTGATGACGCTGGAGTTCCAATACTAAGCAGAAAGACAAGATGTGAGGTTCTGCAGAAGCAAGGGAGAGTGAAAAAGGCAACTAAACGATCACTTCTAACAAAAACTCACAAAGAAAATAGGGTTAAATGGGCTGAACAGAACATGAAAACGGATTTCTCCAATGTCATATTTACTGACGAATGCCGAGCCACTCTTGATGATCCAGATAAATGGGCGTATGGATGGGTCCTCCATGACCGACCTCAACAGACAAGGCTTAAGCGTCAACAAGGTGGTGTAGGTGTAATGTTTTGGGCCGGGATAGTAGGTTACACCCTTATTGGTCCATTTGAAATGGCAGAAGGAGTTAAACTGAATGACGAAAAGTATTGCCAGTTACTTGAAGCCAACTTTATTCCATGGCTTGATGACCAGAATATCGCACGCAGATTCAAATTGGTATTTCAGCACGATAACGCTCCCTCGCACCAAGCACGGTGCACTGCTAACTGGCTTGCGGATGGCGGATTTTAATTAAAAAGGATTATGACCTGGCCAGCGAATAGCCCTGATTTAAATCCCATTGAGAACCTCTGGGCAATGATCAAAAGGAAGGTCTATGAAGGTGGTCGGCAGTTTTCGAGCAAAGTAAGCCTGTGGAATGCAGTAAAAACAGCAGCAGATTATATGCCATCATCTGAAATATCAAGCCTGACAAAGTCTGTTGATAATCGCCTTACTAAAATCATGAAAAATGGAGGTTGTCATGTTCAAAATTAACTTGTTATGTTTTCCACTACTGAACACTTTATTTCAGTGTTTATTCAATTGTTTTGGTTATAATATCTTGGTTTTGGACTTTTAATCAAAATATACCTGTTCACTTGTATTTATTTCCTCTTTATGACGTTTTTATTAGCTTTTTGCATAATCTAAGGTAGCAGTAAAAAACCCGTAAATAAGCAAATGGTACGATAAACTTAACCAATGGCTAAATATTTATTTTACCAGTACTGTTTATATTGGCAACATAGCCATACATTTAGTTAGTATTGATACTTCAAAGTTAGACAATAATCTTGGAAAATTAAGTAAAAAAATTCTATTTGCATAAGCAAAGGTAACTCACTGTATATATATATATATATATATATATATATATATATAAGACGGTTGTCCAATGTTTCCTATAAGCTAGAGTTTATATACCTCCCTATGTAAAATTTGAAAGGCGAATCTTGCATGCCAGTTGCACTGTAATAGCTCCGCAGCATTCGAGGATTTTCGTCCTGAAGAAGGCCCTTATTTAAACAGCGCTGAAAGCTTGGCCCAACAAAATGATGTCCGGAGACGTTTACTAAAATGTTTCAAAATTACGAAGTTTGTGCAATAACTGAAGAGCTGGATTGAAGAGAGCTAGATGCCAGGAAATCTCAGAAATTCCACAGAGTCGAAGCCAAGGTCGAAGCATTGTTCTCCACTATTTTCCGAGACATCCGTCGTACAAAACGAAGCGCAAAACTTGAGAAACGTAAACTACATTCTGGCTAAGGGTTTTCCGACACTTGCATCATAATTATTACAGGATATGAAGATCGGTATGGTAAGTGTGATACGTATAAAATGAACTTCATGTCTTTCCTTCGAAACGGACTGAAATTTTTTCAAAGAGGGAGCACAAGAAGACAGCTATTGTTGAACTTCCTTCCTGCGAAAGTCAGAGCTTCTTGCAAGTTAGAGCTTCCGCTAATACCAATGCGCTCTTTGGCTAATACCAAGCTCCTTGGCTAAAACTGAAGAAGAGTAACGGACAGACACATGGATGGACGGACAGACGGATGGACGGACGAATGGAGCCTCAAGCAGAACTATAATATAGACTAGTGGACCGGCGCGGGAAAAAAATTCACGTAATAATTGGAATTTTTGTTAATATTGGCAGTTGCGGAAATCTTCTCTTCTCTGACTTGCTTCATATTCTGCATTGATCTTTTGTCGTGCTTACATTCTTAGGGCTTTTTTTCTCTGACTTGTCGTTTCCCCATGTTCTCGCTCACGCTTGTCAGCAGGACTCATTCACTTCTGTAACCTTTCTGCTTCAAGTTTTTCTTCACTGAATCGCATAGACGATTCATCTCTCTTCATGCATTCGTAGCAGACCTTCGATCTTGAGACTGTAGTAGTCTCGTATTACTTATACGTTCCCCATCTTCCTTCTTTATTAGGTTAGCGTCTTCAATAGAAAGAGGCAGAAATAAATCTTGAGTGAAATACTGCAATAAACTTGAATGTAACTCCAGCCAGCTTGTATGCATGTTGGCGCTCTGTTGCCGAAATACAGTTTTGAGAACTTTAATATCTGCTTCACTGAAATATCGAAATTATTAAACAAAATTTGCACTTTCAGAGAACGTCAGTATGAGGGATGATATGCTTGATATAGAGCTTGAGGAGCACATGGTAATGGAAAGAAATACATGGAAAAGCAAAATCGGCTTCAGCGACCACCCTGTGCACGGGAATAATACTGCTGTAGAATAAGAAGAAGAAGAAGAGAAAGGCAGTAAGCTAGAAGAAATAGTTGTCTATCACCCGTGCAGAATCATCTTCTCGTGAGGGCTCTTTTGGACACGGAGAACTTGAGTAAAATTATGTCAGCACGTCTTTCCTATCTAAAATTTTGCATTTGGACTGTGTACTCAAAGTTGATTAATTTATAAACTTTGAGAGATGACACGTACTGTTACGACAGCTGTTATTTTGTTACTTCTCTTCGCGGTCAAAAGCTAATACCCTATAAAAGGAAGTAAAACGAACAGGCCTCATTCACGTGAAGTGGTGTGTGTAACACCATCCGCACCCCGTCTATTATCAGCCAATGTACCTCGGGTAAATGACTTAAGTTTTTATGTTCACTCACTAGTATTATAACAGAAATTATATTTTTATTTACGAATCGTGCCTATATCCCTGCAATTCCATTTAGAAAAAATACATAGTCTGCATATTTATCGAAACAGTGTGACAGTTCGGGCTCAGTGTCAGTTCACGGCACATTTAGAAAATGAAGAGCTCCGTCCTCCCAGTGTTTCTACTGTAACACGCACTCCTCCAAACGGCACGGAAACATTGGCATTATTTTAAGGTTGAAGTTAAGTGAACCATTCCTTCCGTTCTCTAAAAGAGAACACAGCGGTATAATGGCGTCGTTTACGCTCTCATGGTGATAATAAGCAGTTCAGTGCATCATGAAATTATACAATCTGGGTTCCATCTCAAGCTTGGCGAGCCCAGGTAGCGGGCGCAGCGATGAGGCTCCTAACGGTCGTTGGGGTTCCGCGCAGCGACTCCCTTGCCTGCCGTAGAAATTCACTGCTCGGTCCAGGCCGCCGCAATGCAAGGCATGTCCGGGAGTTGTGACTGATCTGGAGCGTCACTGCCGGCAAGGCTGCTCTTTGTAAGCCAGTGTCGGGCATCTGCAGAGTTGCCGAGTTCATCAAGACGCAAAGAGTGTTGGAGAGGTGGACCTCTGCTGAAACTTTACTGCAAGCACTTCCTGCGTGACATCACAGGAATGTTGCATATCAAACCCATTTGGGCTAACGTGACCTGAACAAAATGGCGCTCGGGGAACAGAATCCGGTCATTCATTGCGCTAGAGACAGTTCGGCGGCCATCGGGATGGAAGACCTGCTGTAGTTACGATAATGGACTCTGTGCCGAAACGTCACTTGTAGCCTTCAATCATGACTCGTGACATCACTTCTCACATAACTGTTCCGTTGCTCAATTGACAAGGCCTGTCAATGTTTTCTTCAGAAACACAGATAGTAAATGCGTTTAAAAATCGTCTTGACAAACATTGGGAGCAACACCCTTCACAGCTACAATACCTCCTCCAAGAGTCACAAACTCTTAACGGCCTAAGCTTCAGGAGCTATACCTTAATCCATTATCTTTCATACCCCAACTAACTTAACGTCTCCGAGCTCCGCGGATCTGCATCAGTAAATCGTGCCTGCGCGGTCATCTCGTTTTCTGAGCTTATTCTCTATTTTTTTCTTCCTCAGATCTCTGCATGATGCTGACATAATGGGCAAAAGCTCATATAGGGCCGGAGCGTAAGTCCAGTTGCTCTCAGAGAATGGGCCTGTTGGTCCATCTACTGCCAGCTCCATTTCAGTCTGATGCTGATAAGCCACTACAGGCAAGGGCCCCCGATGTAAGGCTTGAAAGTCTTTGCAATAGGTTTTCCTTTGTGGCCTGCCTATTGTAAGCCAATGTTTTGTCGACGCTGAATCCAGCAAGACCCAGGGACTGCCCGAGGGGCAGGTATGATTCTAAAAGGTTGTCACTGCCCAACCTGGGAATGGAATGCTCAAAATTGGCCACTACCCGCCCAAGAACATTAGCTGGAGCCCACCTCACGTTGATATTCGGATGCAGGTTTTTTTTTGTGACATTACAAAGGCCTTATTAGCCAATATTGGGTCCATAATAAGTCCATCAAGATGAAATGAATGTTTATGATGTGGGATTTGTGCTAAAGGACTTCCTTGGCAGCATCAACGAACTTGTGCATAGATATTCGTCCCTCACTGTTGGACATGTATGAGAGTTGCAGTGACATACACTAAGTGCAAAACAATGTATTTGTGTGCTAAAGGACTTCCTTGGAGTGACACCGCAGGGAAATACCTCCCAAATATTGAACATATATGAGAGTGCAGTGACGTCAACAAGGGACGTCAGCGACTTCAAGGTATCAGTTCGCCTTTCGATCGGACGAGTCTCGTGTCTCTGTAACCTCAACAATGCCACGGATGCCGTGACGTCACCTGGGGACGACGATATACATCGGCTTCAGCTCGCTCGGTCGAAGATTTCGGGTCACAGTAAGTCTCTGCTAAAGAGGCGCTCAGGGGAAATGCTGCTAACACGTGGCGGCAGCGGTCGCCGTCGTGCTTTAAATAACATGAAATTGCCGCCTTCGTTGTTTCTCGGCGGCAGCAATTTATGCCGCACCTGGGAAATGAAACTTACTATAAGGAGATAGGGAGAAATGAATCCCAATGGTAGCGTTGAAATCTTGACGTGAGTTGCTGATGTGCTCTTGCATGCATTGCATTCAGAATAACAGTGTTAAATAAGTTATTATGGTTATGCGCATTAACCTGCTCGCACGCGTAAAGCAGATGGACGTATTTTTAACTAATAAAAAATGTTTCCACGCTAGGAAGTATCGTATGCAGTGTGGCTCGAGTGTCGCCAGAATAGATTCTGATATATACACAAAAGAGTCACTTTGAAAGTTCCAAGCCGGGCTCACTTTAGTGACATTCATCGGCACTATCAGCATAGTGCCAATTTAACTAATCTGATTTTGCTATGCTTCCGTTTCCTCACCATTGAACCGTACAAACCATTGTTGAAAATCTCAGCCCCCGTTGTAATTTTTACCCTACGGCAAGGGCCATTGGGAAAGGTTCAATTATCCCTATTAAGTTTGGGCAAGTTTAAATTTGGCATTAGCGTTTTCAGCTCTATGTCCTGCAACGTCATCGAAATCGGTTTAGCTGAATTGGAGCTATGCTGATAGCGCCGGCCTTAGACTACTGCTCTAGCCATGTTGAACATATCAGTACTATAAAATTATAATAATTCACGTCGTGTTTTTATTTATTTATTTATATATTTCCTGTCACGCTCTTTGGGAATAAGATAGGAGAAAATTCAAATTTCAAAATGTAAAAAAAAAAGGTTGGGTACCTTGCAATCTTTTTCTTCAGTATTAGATAGGGGAAAAATAGAACTAATAAGATAGGAGAAAATTCAGATTTCAAAAGGCGAAAAAAAAGTTGGGCACCTTGGAATATTTTTCTTCAGTATTAGATAGGGGAAAAATAAGGAAGCCCAAAAGACGGCTGGGGTTTTGGTTAAGTGTTAATTTTTTGCCGTCATTTATAATGACGGCACGGGCCACTAGTCAACGGTATAAAAGGTGTACGGTGTTTACCCGTTTATTGTATGACTTGATCTTGGGCTTGCAGCTTGAAAAACACTATTATGTGAGTACCATATATGATAAACCATGCACTGTTGAGTTAAAGTTATTTGTCAGGAGTAAAATCTACCTTAACTCTGTGAGTTTGCGAAGAACCATGGTAGGAAGGAAAAAATGTAGCAATACTAGTGTTAACGATTTTTGGTCTTCGTGTTACTTATTACTGACGTATACTGGAATGAAAGTGATACTTTCGAATAAGTGACGATGGCTAATATAAAAGCTTCTTTGAACTGAAATCATTTATAAAAAAAGACAAAATTTTTCAAGATGAAAATCCAATTAGGTCAAGAATGTTATAGTCCGGGAGCCCGGAGACATTTGTTTCACATCTCGCGTACGAAAGGTTTGACCACTGGTATGGACAGGGCCCTTGGACGGGACCTCGGAATGGCCTTTCTTAAGTTCCGTAATTGTGGACTAACGGTAGCGGGCGCCACCCAAAGTGCCGAGAAAATTTGGTTTAATTCACATCTCTGAGTACATCTACCAAACCGATGCTAAAATATTCAGTTTTAGCGTCTAATAAAGGATTGCGAATCCTTTAGTTCCGCAATTGTGGACTAAGGGCTTAAGAAGGGCTCAAAACTGAATATTTTACCATCGGTTTGGTAGATGTACTCAGAGATGTGCATTGAACCAAATTTTCTCGGCACTTTGGGTGGCGCCCGCTACCGTTAGTCCACAATTACGGAACTTAAGAAAGGCCATTCCGAGGTCCCGTCCAAGGGCCATGTCCATACCAGTGGTCAAACCTTTCGTACGCGAGATATGAAACAAATGACTCCGGGCTCCCGGACTATTATGTCCGGCATCGTTGTTGTGCATCGTCTGTGTGTCAAGCTGACGGGCTATGTATATTTGATACACCGTGTATCGCGAAAACGACTGAATCCACTAACTAACTAACCACTCCACTAACGTGTGGCAAAATACTACTGTACCATAAGCGTTCTATAGGGCTAAGCCCTATACAACAACTCCAAAGTCAGCATTACTTTCCATAGACGGTTACCTACGAAATAAAGAACAAAGTTTATGCGACGGCAGTGACTCGAAACTGCACCTGGATGAGACTTAACATTTTGTTGCGCCAAGCCGATGAAGACACTGAGCGCTTAATGGTCCGTAAATTACACGAGAGTTCATCAGTATTGTAAGAAGCTCGGCAGATCCATTTGGTTCTAAAAATGGAGGCTATTCTTATGAGCGTCGCTACGAGAAACATATCAATCTCGCTCTTCAGTTTCCGATCCATATCCTCCCTGGAGGGAGCCATCAGGTAGGAAATCAATCGTCCGAATAATTTAGGGCACAACGACTTGATACATTTCCTTCGTGTTAAGAGTCAGAGCNCGCTACGAGAAACATATCAATCTCGCTCTTCAGTTTCCGATCCATATCCTCCCTGGAGGGAGCCATCAGGTAGGAAATCAATCGTCCGAATAATTTAGGGCACAACGACTTGATACATTTCCTTCGTGTTAAGAGTCAGAGCGCGATAAAAGTACATCAAGAATTTGCCATTTTCCGTCCGCGTTGCCATTGATTCTCGATAGAGCGCCCCACCGAGCCAGCTTCCTCGTAACGGAATGCCTATAGCAGAGCTGCCCCGGATTCCGTTCCAAAATTTTGGGAATTTTCAAACAATTATTGGGAAGACGATGCCGAGGCTTGGGTTTTTGTTATGGGAGAGGGAGAGAAAGAGAGAGCCAGAGTCAAAGCCATTCAGTTTTCTATCTGCCGAGATCAAGGCAATTTTTGAGGCGTCTAATGAAAAATGTGCGCTCGCGCATTCCGTTTAAATAGAAAACGTAATTTGAAAGTGGCTCTTTTGAGAGGTCAACTGGTATTTTTGGAAAAGAAATTAGCTTCAGGAGAGACGAGCGTTTCATGTTTGAGATAAATATGTAGGTATGATGTCGGCAGAGTCTCTTGGCAACGCAAGGGTTGCTGTTATCCTTGAGTGCCGGTAGTTCATTTTTGTTTTGCAAAAAAATGCTACTTTGTACCCTTCAAACAAAAATACAGTTAATCGTTACGAGAAATCATTTGTTCGTGTATCACTTATGATAAGAGATTATCGGTGTATTTGCGGCCATCGAGATAATCTAAACCAGCCAGTTATGCTAAACTTTTACAGAGCTTTGCTTCTGAACGGTTGACTTGCGTTTTTGATTCGACTTCCCGGTGTTTATCGCAAACCGATTACGCATGATACGACATTAAAGTCAATGTTGTTCCGTGGACCTTAGTTTTTATTTTTTAGAGAAAAATATTCTTATCATAAAGGTCTCGCTAATACTGTTCTCTTATTGTTAGCGTTTCGATTATCATTATTATCACTTGCGCCGCGGAGGCTATGTAGTTGTTGGACTTGTCTGTCTCTTTGTCTATCACCTAGGTTACTCAAAAAGTCATTAGAGGATTTTTTTTGAAAATTACAGGCATTGTTCGCCATATTTGGAGGAACATATAATTAACTTTTGTGGTGTAGTTCGACTAAACCGCTTGTTAGCTTTTCTGCCTGTTTTTTTTTTTTTTTTGTATCTGTAATATAGCTAATTCAAAAGTTTTGAACAGATCTTCATGGAATTTGCAGGCATTGTTAGGAATGCTACGAAAAGCAAATGACCAAATTTTATGATCTACACTCGTTCGTTTCTCTGCTTGTCTCTAGGTTTGTTTTTGTGCTTATCAGTTGCATAACCTAAAAGTTATGAAAGGATATTCAGGAAATTTACAGGATTTGTTACAAATGTTAAATCGCACAATTGATCAAATTTTGGTGACGGTCTGTTGATCCGTTTGTGTGTTTGAA
>LQNS02277999.1:2882086-2892705 GCA_001587735.2 Parhyale hawaiensis
GTTACGTGCACTGTGGAGATAATTCGCTGCTGGTTCTCTCTTTGGTCGCAAACTGCGGCACCACAGAAGACACCCAGCAGAGTGACTCCACACACGTGGGGTGACGTGAGCAACGTCACCTGGACTCCTTCCGAAGACTCTCAAGGTAACTCAAAGTAGTTAACTCAAGGTAGGTATATGTACCCTAATTTCTTTATATTCTGTGCTACAGCAGTTGCTCTGGAACCTCTATGAAACTCTTACAGTAAAGCGTGTCTAATGTGTTCTTTAGATGGGATGAACATGGGTGAGAATATTGCAGAAAAAATGGATGATGCTTTATTAATATGAAAGAATAAGTTATTTAAGTTACTTATAATATCATATTTAAGAAATAAGAAAAGGCATAGTATAAATTTAAATGATTCGAAATTCCTTCCTATAAACCGGCAAACTTTTCTACCCTGAGCTGATGCATAGTATTAGTTTCTAGTGGCCCCGTGCAAGGATGAAATAAAATAATCAATCACTTAAGGGGACCTTCTGAAAAAACCTTCAAATTATGAAAATTCATTTTTTATCACTACACTAATCAGTAGTTATACATCAGACATGCTCTGAAAAAAAAATTTAGGCAGCCAGTGTAACGCTTAGTGGGTAGAATAAGGGGCTGAGGAAGGAGGGGTGAGTTTTTTGTAACACCTAAATTTTTCCTACTAAAACTTTTTCATTATTCGGCTGATCTTCACGAATCTTAGCAGAAACATGCAAAAATGGAAAAATGTGGGATGTACTTGTGTACTTTTTCCAATTTTCGTCATAGAAAACGTGTTATTGAAAGAAAAGGAATAACTCGTTTTCTGTGGGGAAAATGGGGAAAAGTACATGAGTCAAAAACTTTTCTTTTTCAAATTTACATATGTGTACCGAGTTTCATTCAAATCTGTACATAAATACGAATTTTTTCCCAGCCGTAATTTTGACTATCATATAGGCTAATGAAATTCCCGCCATAGGGTTCAAATTTGATTATTCATTTTTGTTCCGATTTGAATAAAACTTCGTGCGCATATGTAAAATTGAAAAAGAAGAGCTTTTCACTCAATTACTTTTTCCCATTTTCGCCATAGAAAACGAATTATTCGAAGAGAACGTTTTTTTAGTGGGAAAACGGTGTTCTTCGAAGGACTCGTTTTCTTTGGCGAAAATTGGAAAGAAATGCACGAGTACAACCCACATTCTTC
Source organism: Parhyale hawaiensis (assembly GCA_001587735.2). Taxonomy (NCBI): domain Eukaryota; kingdom Metazoa; phylum Arthropoda; class Malacostraca; order Amphipoda; family Hyalidae; genus Parhyale; species Parhyale hawaiensis. Next base: position 2,883,310 of record LQNS02277999.1, read on the forward strand.
TTTGGTTTTACATACCTGTACCAAATTTCATCCAAGTCGGAACATAAATAAAAAGTTTTCATTACAGTCGTGTTCTCGAATTTCACCAAAAAATATTTCAGCCGAAGGGTTCAAATTTAAGCTTTTATTTATGAACCGATTTGAATGAAACTCTCTCAATATGTACACATATATCGTGTGCCTTGACAAAAAGGAAAGTAATGTCAATACAACTGAAAGTCTGATTGCTTTCTGACGTACCATTTATATTTTTGTAGCGTTTGCGTTTTAATGAATATCTCAAACCTAAGGTATTGATCTTCAATTGAATACCACTCGGTGAATAATGCATTAAATGTCATGATTTTTTATATCAAAGGAAAATAGTTGTAGAACAATGCTATGGATTAAATTTTTCAAACATTTTCTTGAAAAGTTGTGAAAGGTGATTCAAAAAAGTGACAAAAATAAATATATATATAATATGAAAACTAAAACTAACTAAATCCATACAATTGTTGGCAGTCATCAATAGTATATCTGTACCAAATTTCATGCAAATTGAACGAAAAGTGAAGGCGCTGCGTAGAAAATCAAATTTAAAAAAGGGGTTAACAGTTTTTTCCGATAATTTCGACATTTTTTCTGTAGGAAAGTGCCTTGTAAATCATATAAAGCAAGTTTCAGTTGATGAAACAAAAGAAATAGATGAAAAAAACCAAAATGAATGATTTTGGTATTTTGAGCAGACGGTCCACTAAAAAGAAGCACCTTTCTTTTTCAATTCTTACTGATCCTGCCATAAATATCTGCCCGTTCTTCCGTTGACTTTCTACTCAGCTTGAGCATTGATAGTCTAGGGCAAATGAAGCTCTGTAGTGAGAAGGAAGTGCAATTCAATACCCATGCTACCGTTAGGAGGTTGTTCAGAAATTTGCAATTCATCAATTTGAAATTTTGCAAAGCAACGGCTTCTTTACCATTCAGTACAGGAATTTTCTTTTTATTATACTGATAGAAATGAAGTGAGTAAGCAACCAACTGACCACCAAACTGCTTATTATTTTATGAGTGGGACTGAATTATTTCCGGCATTAAAAGCTAAAGTTTTTTTTCAAAATGCATTAGTGTCTTGCAAATTCTTCTGTGTTACCCTGTTTGTACGAGCAAATGAAAGAAGGTAGGGAACGTGTTCTTTGTCACGTTACATTTCTATAGACAGTGAATTTCTGTTGGTGTGAAAATGCGAAACTGACAGGCAATGATGACTGTTTTTATTGCAAAGTTATACTGTGAAGTTATATTCTTTGGTTATACTGTCCGGGTATACATAACTAACACTTCCTGTAAATTTCATAAAGATCCATTCCGATTTTTTTAGTTATTACTCTATCAAGCTTAAAAACAACACAGTAACAAACACACAAACGAATAAACAAACAGATCGTCACAAAAATTTGGTCAGTTACAATTCGTAATAAACCTAACTCATATAAATTTCATAGAAATCTATCCATAACTTTTTGAGTTATGGCATTGACAAAAATGAGGTAGACAAACAAACAAACGGATGAACGGATCTTTCCCAAGAGTTAATCATGTGTTCCCTCTAACGTACCTAACAATCCCTGTGAATTTCATCAAAATCCGTTCATAACTTTTTGAGTTATTTTGATGACAGACAAATAGATAGACAGACAAACCAGACGAAATCATAACCTCCTTGGCGGAGGTAATGTGCTAAGTTATTTCAAGTCTGGTTCATCTTTTTTATATAGTACTTACTTGATCCAAACAACGGCTTGTACACTCAATGGAATTTTTAATTTTCTGTTAAACAAACATCTCATCATTGGCCAAGTTTTTATGCACGTCATCATGGGGCTTATCTGTAATCGTGGGGCTAACTTCGTTTATGTGACACTCGCAGAGGCAACTTCTCAGCATGAATAAACAGCACATTAATAAAAAAAAAATGCATACATTTTATGACGTTTGCTTGCATACGACCTTGTCGCTTTCAACTGAAGCAACGTGCCGGCTGCAATATATCTGCTCCCTATATTTTTATCAGATGTTGTTTTCAAGTAGCGCAGGCACTTCCCTGCTTGGGACATCACCTCTTTCATCTCGTATTCACTGAAGGACGACAATGTATACATGAACTATCCCTGCAGTCACGTTAGCTGTCTTGTAAACATCGCTGATTTGCATGCCTCTGCAATTTCAAGCAGCCAAGTGGCACTTTGCTGCTTTAATAAATGATCTTCTGTTGCATTTATTTACCGAAGCGTCGCGGCGGCCAGCTGGAAGGTCACATCCCATACCAATTTTCCCCGGGATACACTCACAAATTTCTTCGATTTGGGTTCAAGCATGATCAGTCGGGGAACAAGAGGACCTGCCAGGGGTATTTTAACAGTGAGAAACGCAGCAATCTCACCATAAAGATAGAGTCCTCTGGATTAGAACGTCTCACGAGCCGAAAACGGAGCGAAATCTAAAAACGGAAGGGATTCTCGTGAAACGTAAATAACATCACACTAACGTACTATACAGCCGCCCTCAATCGAGCCTGCGACTGAGTCTCCTGAGCCCTCTTCTATGAGATTTTTCCCGTAACGAAGTTATGAAGTATACTTGAACTGCGCTTCCATGAAGATCAAGAAAGGCCATCCACGGCTCAAATCTCTTGCGTCTCTTAAGAACGTCTCCGGTACGGCACAGAAATTTCGAAATTTTAGTTCGTTTTGTATGCTTTGCTGTGAGGATATGATGCCTTCTTGGAAGCTCATATAGTTCAGAAATGACATGTTAAGATCAGACACTGCTTGACTCGGTTTGTCGAGAACGGGACATGGAAGGGTTTTTGTGAAGGCAGTGAAGCGTCTCAATCCAGGTAAATACAGTAGTTTGTTTGTACTAAATAGTACGAACCGAAGAATTGGGCATTGGACTAATAAGAATTATTGTAGCACAGAATTCAACATAACTAGTTATTAAGAGTATGGAGCTGTTAATAGTGGACCGTCTAATACCTGCATTTAAATTATTCAGCTATCTTATGTCCTGCAAGGCGTAATTTCATGCAATCTTCAACCCCATTTTATTTTGCAAGTAAGAACAAGGGGCATACTACTTCACTAAAGCTCTGATGTAGACAATTTTAATTATAGCCGAAGAGTACCCACTGGGAAGTAGATTGTGCTTGTCAGTGCATCTACTTTTTGGCACCAAGGGCTGCCAAAACTATGGTTTTCCCCAAGAGTAGAAGGTTTCATTAAAAATCTCACTGTCAGCCCTGGCTGTGACTTCAGAGCTTCGAGTTAACGCGGTATGACCGCTGTCCTGTGAAGAGGTGCACTACTGTAATTACCCTCGCATAATCAGTTAAAAGAGCGTGCGAGAGCAATGAAGCAAATTAATAAATTATTGAGGTGGGTTGCGGGCTGGGAACTCCTCTCTCCTAGTTTCATGCAGGGTTATTTTTTGTGTGCCCAGTAATTTTTGATAACTACTGAGATACCTTTCTATTTTTCATATATATATATATATATATTGATCAGTAAAATATAAGCATTCGTTATTCTATGGGATGGGCTATTTTAGCATTCTTTCTTCGCGGAGTGCAGAAAGTTGATAGGGAAAACTTAGTTATTTAGATATTCGTTGGATTTTCCGTAGACTTATAATTATGCTACTGCTCTTCTTAAGTTTATTATTAATCTAGTTATTATTAGTTAGAGTTAGTGATATTTTTTGTCATTGATTAGAAAACACCCGTTTTCTAACCTGTGGCTAGTATTCGTTTAATTCAGCGGCATACATATCTGTATTCAGCTAATTAAATCGTAAAATCGTCCACTAATATCAATGGGACATTATAAGCCCGTACTACCATATAGCATTGCTGATTTTGAAAGATTTGTTGTTCTTCTTTGCTACCTTATTCTACCCTACGCCGTCTCATGCTAGACATACCTCAGTTTTTCCCTGCATTTCAAATAAGCAAGTTGCACAAAGCTTAGCTAACTTTTGAAGTTTATCTTGACATGAAGGAAAACACTGTTTGAGCTTACTTAGTGTGTTGCTAAGCGAGTACCACCAACTTATCTTTGCTAATGAGTATTATAAGGGGTATCCGTGATGCACATGACGTAGATCTAAATCAGTTGAGACGAGCCTGGACCTTCTTGCGAAAGCGAAACAGAGCTCGACACTGCATTGGTGGGGGGGGGGGGGGAGGAGGTCATCTAGCCCTTCTCGAGACCAGCTTCAGCTATAAATAGCAGAAGGGGATGTCGTTTGGCCCTGTCGTACTGCATCACTTTTCAACAAACCTCATTAGACAGATGGCTGTATTATGAACGCTACGGGTATCACCGTGTTTCTGTGCGTCCTCTCCTACATAGTTCTCTCTCAAGGTTTAGTGCGTCACCGACATTTGAAATGAATGGTTGCACTGTGCCACCGGTGTCGCTTGTCTGCCAGTGCAGGCCTTATCTATGGGCTGTATGTGTCCCGACCAACTCTTATTTAATTTTGACCGGTCTATGAAATTGAGGATATCCATTTCATATTTCTTACTTTCATTATGCACTTAAAAAAAGTAAAAGCTGCTAAGCAGATAATTACCCATTACTAATATTTATTGCTTGCTGAAGCATTAAAGCTAAAAAAAAATTTGTTTTCATGTTCATTACATATTAAGATAACAAAAGAAGCTAACTGATGAGACAGCTGAAATGTGCGTTACGTTCATTTATTGAAAATAAACAGTTGCCTCACATTTACTGCAGCCTTGCTCTCTGTGCCTTGCTGTCTGTGGTGTCGAAAATCATCTACAAACGAGAATTTTAGTGTCTGGCTTAGATATTTTTATTTTCGGTTACATTGAAACTCCATAGAAATTTATTTGTCAGAAAAATTCGTAAAACACAGGTATCGTCACAATTAAACGTATAAAAGTGACAAATGGTCATTAAAGCGTATCCGCTTCTCGGACCGGGAAAGAAAAAAGTACAATTGCAGATCAATATGAAGACAATAATTATATAGTACAAAAAATAGGAGTGGTGGCATAATCCCGCCAGTAAAATTATAAACCACGATGTATTCACTTATTGCCAATGAGACATAAAAGACCAATTTTCTACGATGCTTCTGAGGCAACCGAACGAATGTGAGGCTTAAACGTCAACTTTAGATCAAAATTGACAACCAAGATTACCAAGTCATCAACCACAGGAAGTGACATCATCCAGTATGAGTGTGGGGAAAGGAGGTCTCACTGCACGTGAGATAGACACGAGTATGGTCTTAGTCTTGCCAGCATTTTGCCTCTTCCCCCACCTAGAACACCAAGAATCAATCACTTCCAAATCAGGCTGAAAAGATTCTGAAATTTCCAACCTATCACTAGGCTTATCGCAAACAGCCAGCAAAGTAACATCATCAGCGTAACCAACACGTCAATTATTAACAAGATTAAACAGGTCCGCTGTATATACGATGAACAACAATTAAAGTGCCCAGAACACTACCCTGTGAGACACCAGAAACCATGTCCAAAAGCTCACTCCTCTTCCCATCAACAACTTCACATTGACGCGTGCCACATAATAAGTGTCTAATTACCGCTAAAACTGAACCAAAAATACCCATCAATCTTAGCTTATGGAGCAACCTAAGGTGATTCACGAGATCAGAAGCAGCACTGAAGTCAAACTGTAGCAGCCTTGTCTTATGACCCCATCAAGAGTCAACTGTAACACATGAGAAATGTGAAGCAGAGCATCACAAGTTCCCAAGCCCTTACAAAAACCATACTGTGTTGGGGAAGGACACCCTGCTTCTCAAGAAAGCGACCCATACTCATACGCGACCCATACGCAACCAACCTCTCATAAACTTTCGACAAAACTGGTGTGGTCGAGATGGGTCTATAGTCTGAGGTTCGAGATGAGACGGAGCCTTTCGGAACAGGCGTCACATGAGCGACACGCCAGCATTCCGGAGAAGAGCCCAGCCGTAACATTCGACGGAACACAGAAACAAACGGGGCTGCGAGCACACCAGCCACCCTCCAAAGAAAGAGAGGAAACATACCCGATGGATCACTGCCCCCATAGGAGTCCAGGTAAAGAAGGAGGTGGTGCCCTTCAGAGGATCTGAAAGCAAAATCGGAAAACCTCGGTTCTGAATCACACGCTAAAGGAATGCGCACCCGGTCCCGGCTCTGCTTCACATCCCATAAATATCATGCGGTTAAAGATTCAGTATTCCCCTGCAAATGGATTCATAAATATTGTCCCTCGTACTTTCAAACCCCCTAGCTATTCCAGCCCAATAATTCAACTCAACATATGTAGCTGTGAGGATAAAAAAGTTATTTCTTCAACCAAAAAATAATTCGCTCTTTTTAAATCCTTTAGTGCTGAAAATCACTATGCCTCTGATTAGTTATTTGCTTGCGTTGCCGAGAATTCCCTGTGCGTACTATTATTTTCAACAAGAACAATTTACTGTTTTTAGTCATCAAAGCTAATGAGCTTGGTGAAACTGTCGTGCTACATTAGATGATGAGTCGTCTGAGTGACAGAAACGCGAATTGCAGTTGACGATCTTTTCTAATTAAATTCAACTTTTTGGCTTTAACACAGCCTATTTATTTCTGAAGAGTACTTACTACAGTATAATGTTTCCATTTCTTATTGTTGTGATAAAACGTATTTACTAGTTAATGACTATCTGCTATGCTGAGATTATCCTAAGTATTTTGATATAAAAACAATAACTGAAAGTGAGCCGCAGCCTGGACTTTGTCTTCTATTTTGGAATGGGTGTGTTAGCTCGTCTATTATAAACTATCGAGTCTAATATTAATGAAAACCATTCAAGACTAAAGTTTCTGATACAAAAACATAATATTTTCTTCCTATACAACCAATTAATTGTTAAAGACTGTATAGGGGTATACTGTAGTTGTTTTCGTTGTTTAATCTTTCAATATAATCCATTTAAATACATAAAATAGTTTTATTCTTCCCGCAAGAACGATTAATGGTTGTAGAGTATTGACGTTTTGCTATAATTATTTTAAGCCATTTTCAACTGACGCCCTTGCATAGACACTGCTGTGAACAGCTCATCCAACTCGCTTGTCGGTGGAATGGCTGGCCTTCGGCGCTCTCCAGCCACCGTTTGACCAGAGCATACAGCGGCGGTTTGCTAGCACTTTCTTGTTTTAATTTTTGCAGTCTTACAGACTCTCCTTGCAGGCTTTATGACCACTGATCCTGACCTATTTATTGTAACCTTTTCAGTGAAGTGCCACTGTGGCACTTTCATGTATTAAAAAAAATGATATTTTATTATCCTGCGGGACTGCACAGTCGTTAGTTATTATAGTGATTTTTGGTGATTATAAGCTATTCTAAATAGTTGAAAGGGGAACCGGTCGTGGCTCGGACATTTTTGCCTAGCTTCAATGCTTATAATAATCAGCGTTCAGTATAGGGGCCGCAAGAAGCCTAAAAAAGTCACGCACAAAGCTCTAATCGTGACTGATGCTTGGCCCGCTAATCCTCACGCTATGCTATGCCATTCGATATTGCATTCTTTCTGTTATGTAGAATATAGGTTTCTGGTGCCAGAATCAGTTTTCATCAAACTCGAGGGCATTCACGTTAGAAGTAAGTCATTATGCGAGTGATTCTTCTCAGGAGCGCTGTGGGTATGCTGGGATGGTTATTCATCTTTATCGGTCCATGGACACCCATGCGTGTTTGAGTGCGCATCGTTGAGGAAGTATGTCGGAGATCCTACCGACCCCAGGCTCAGGGAAGTTTGGTAGGAGCGACTGCTCCGTGCCGCCGTGGATGGAGTCGAGTTCGAAAGAGGGAAACGCAACGACAGACGGGCCGGATGGAGAGCAATGACAATGATTGGTCAATAGAGCTGGCCCTCTGAACTATGTGCGACAGCACGTATAACGGACCATAGCTGAATGAGGAGCTAAATGCAGGGTATGCAAAGCGAGAGATGAAACCATAAACCGCATTGTATACGAATGTTCAGCGATGACTCAGAACCGGCCCAAGTGGTGACATCTTCGGATGGCGGAAACACTACACTGGCAAATGAGCAAGAAGAATGGGCTGCAATGTGTGGTAGGAAAGCGTGCCTGAAACCGTCTTTGAAAATGAGTGAGTTAAATTATTGAGGGACATGGACTTGCAAACAAACCGACTTTGAGATTCAAGCACGTAGACCAGATCTGGTGCTGGTTAGGTAGGCAGGGAATGAGGTAGTAGTTATAGATGTCGCCGTGCCGTGGGATGCCAGAATAGAATCTAAAGAGGTAGAAAATAAAAACATTCTATCAAGATTTGAAGATTGAACTAACCAGAATTTGGGGAAAAGAAAGTTGAGGTTGCGCCAGTGGTCATAGTGTCATAGAGAGCGTTTCCACGTAGCCTGCAATCGAATCTGCGATAAACTGAGGAGCATCTGCCAGTCGCTGCACTTCAGAAAAGCGTACTGCTGAGCACAGCTCACAGCTTAAGCGGAGTTCTCTTAACTTGAACTTGGGCGACCAACGAAACGAGTGCTTATATGAAGAAGGGAGTGGCACTGTTCTTTGGCTTCTGGGAGCAGCCTGCTCAGTTGTCATGAGCCCAGTGTGCTCACCAGCCGGCTGAAAATCTGTGAATAAAGTAATAAGGATAATAACAATGATAATTACACTAATAATGATAATGTACGTAATAATAATACATTTGGTTCTAGTCAAATGTGAGAGTTACCAAGCACGCATCAGGTGAATTTGCTTGTATCAAACCAACCTTTACGTTATATAAAGGGAGTTACGTTCCATGGCCCATTTTTTCGACCTTGCAAATATTAAACCTGGCACTTTTTCCTAATAATACTGCATTAAAGCAGAGCTAAAGCACAACAGTACTGGTATATTGCAGCAATGCATATGACAATAAGAATGTAAACAAGAAAAACAGGGTAATGTATTGTGGAAAATATGCACTCTAAGAACGCAAATAAGTAGGCAAGTGTGACTGAAGTGGGATCAAGTGGTAGTGGCGGTAGGGGCGGGAAACAGGTGAGAGAACACGAGGCTACGCATCAGTCGCACTCGGTTCCGGTCGGACCACCCGATTCGCAAACCTCATTGGAGCCAATTTTTTCTCGTAGAGGGAATAAGTGGTCATGACTGTCTATTCGCATATTCCAAACTCGCATATAATGAAAACTATGAGTAATAGTAATATCATTGTTACTGCGGAAGACGTGCTATCTGTGCAACGAGATTTGGAAAGTATCTGCCAATGGTCGGTAAGAAATAATATGACCTTTAATGAAGCAAAATTTGAACTGCTAAGATACGGAAAAAATCAACCA
>LQNS02277999.1:2893094-2905808 GCA_001587735.2 Parhyale hawaiensis
ATGTTTGGAAAATTCTGGAACGTATCACTGTGAATGTGAATGAGCGGATTGTCGCCAGACACTCGGAAAGAACTGGAAGGACCTGTGATATCCGTATCCCAAGCAGAGATGGTGGAAATACTGTGGCCACAAAATATTCCAATAGCTTCGCTGTACGAGGAGCAAGATTGTTTAACAAAATGCCTCAGCATATTCGAAACGCCACTGATATCAAAACTGTAGAGTTGAAAAATTTGCTGGATTCACATTTAAGAAGAATACCAGATAGACCAGCGGTCAGCGGCTACGTACACTGTGGAGATAATTCGCTGCTGGCTCTCTCTTTGGTTACAAACTGCGGCACCACAGAAGACACCCAGCAGAGTGACTCCACACACGCAAGGTGATGTGAGAAACGTCACCTGGACTTCTTCCGAAGACTCTCAAGGTAACTATTATTAATATGGACTTGGCTTGGAAAGCCCTCAGTTTGAGTGCGGCGTAATGGTTACGATTTATATTGTCCTGTATATGAACTCTATAGGCTACATTCAACAGAATAAAAGCGTTCTATGTAGCCCTGCTCAATAGAGCAGGGCATAGACCTCGCAAATCTCCAATATTATTCTGTAGGTTTCAATTAGCTACGCCGACTTACAAGCTTTGAGAACAATGGTAGCTCCATGCAGGTTTTGATTCCAATTCCTTCCTGCACGACTTTAGACCATACGATGCCGAACGACTGTTAATGTTTGACGGAGCATCAGGTGCGAGAGGCTGCAAAGCCTCCCTTTCTCTGTGAAATTTAATGACATACTTCAATAGATTGGCCACCGAATTTCGTATGTTATGATAACAGAGTTTCTGTATCATAGGCTTAGAAGGAATTACAGCTCGTCACCTCAATTTTCTGGAACGCTGGATGTCAAAATTTCCACCTTAATTGGGCTTCATTCACAATAATCCCTCTCCCTTTCTAAAGGCCCCATCAGATGATCTACAGCCCATTCTAACGGAGCGACAGCAGTGCTGTTTTGACGATATGCAGTGCCGTGTGTGTCGGCATTCCACACCTCCTTAGGGCAGTGCTTGTATGGGGCTGAAGGTTCAATGCAGTTAGAGTGGTATTGCGTGATGTTGCGCAGTGTCGCAGGTTGTAAGTTTTCGAGAGGAGTCTAAGTTTACTATATTATTAAGTCCAGGAGATGAGGTTTGTTTTGACTCCGGTTGCAGCTTTTTGTAAACTCAATATCATGTAATTTTCACATCTTAGCGGAGGTCGTGGTCTTCATTCGCTGAAATAATATTCTTCACAATGATAATCATTACAAAACTTTGCAGGCAACATCCACAGCTGCACCGAGAGTTGGCCAAAAGATATAGTTTCTACAGAGATGTTCTCATAAAAAAAAAAAAAATAGTCTCACAAAAAGAATTTGTGCACTTGTTGTTATTGGTTCTATAACCTCACAATATTTTACTGAGGAATTGAAGACGTCTTACTGAGGGTTAATTTAGGGTTGAAATTTTCCCTCTAATTATTCCTGACTTAATTGTCCTTTTTAAAGCAGAAAGATGCATGGAATTGAAATTACCTTAGTTTTATTGTATTTTAGTTTCCTACTAGTAAAACTACTAGCGTCTGTCCGGTCAAACACAGCCTGCAGGTAGGGCTTCCTCTGACAGATAAACTGCACATGCAGCACAGTACGAACTGCTACCACAATAGTCAAACACGCACTTAACGCCCCGGGCAAACAGATTGCTCATGGACACACAGACTTATGGTAAAGATTGCATGGCTTACTGGACAACGATCCTCCGATCCCCTATACAGCGAGCTACAGTATACATAAAACCTTTTTTCTTGACTGAGTAGGGAGTCTCTGTATCCAGGCTGGCGCACTTTGACACAACATTTGCACCTCACCTGACGACTGGCTGCCTGCAAAACGGGACGATCAAAATAAAATTTCTCCCAGAGGCAAATGAAATTCTACACAGATACCCAACTTTTGCTTCTACTTTATCGGAACGCTCTGTTCTGAAAACGAACGAGCTTTGCCGAGTCTCGTGAGGGGCAAACCTCGCATGTTATTCAAGGCAGCGATCGGCGGTCCCCTTTGTTGGAGGTTGAAGCCCTGGGTCTCCCTAAGCAAGCGAATAATTAATAGATTGCTAGGAATTAATGGAGAATCAATCTGCAGTGCGAACGTTCAGCTATTTCTGCGAGTTGGAAGCTGCGTTCGATCAACCTGGGCTGCAGCTTTGTAGGTTTCCAGAGACTGGACGATAGTCCATGGTAGAGAATATCGACTTTAATCTGCAGTATATTTGCAATCTGCAGCATCTCTGTGCATCTGAGGGAAGATGGAAGTTTCAGTGGAGCATATAAATCCCGTTGATGTATATCCATTATGTTGATGATTGGTACCGTACAAACAGAGGTACTGAAAGTAGCCGGAAAGTTTTGTTCTGTTCTGCGAAGGCTACACATTAAAACAAAACTGTTCGATTTGCGAGAGTTGTTTTGGTATTGTTGCTGCCGAATTTTTCTTGTAACACTGGTGGATATTTTTGCAATAATGCTGTAAAATGACAGAAAACGCTCACGATTACAGCTGTTTTACAATATGGAAGGTAATTTTTTTTTTGCAAAGAGCAGATGAGTGCTAAAAAAATGAGAAGTAACCATAAATTATATGAGAATTTCCGGGATTTTTGAGGCACTTTTTTTTTACCGGCTAAACGTACAGATCATATTTTACTGATACCGAGGGTCTTCATTAGTTACCCCTGGCCCATCAACAATCGGTTGAAGACAATAATAATTACGTTAGTCCTCAGACAAATTAAAGTCTCTCTTTTACGCCATTTTTTTAAAAAGGCACATGTCGGTAGCCTGGACATTATTACAGCCCGAGAAGTATTCGTGAGGATGTATTGTTTTTACCGTGTCTGTAAGTGTATCTGCCCTTCACAACTTGTAAGTGTAGGCAGGAATAATAATTAATGGCAGGTTCGTGTAAGCTGTGACCCAGTCATGCTGCTTACTTTCCTTTTCAACTATGGCATTTTCGATTGGGCGCAAAACTTAATCCTATCCGTTACCAATCTTTTTCAGCCGGTTGAGCGTCAAGATGGTACAAATTTGTACCGCCCACTAAAAATGCATATAACTTTATCAATATCTGATTTTTTCTTCATAGTCTCAAAAAAACATTTATTCGACTATTCTTTCGCCTATTTATTTTGAAAAATAATGCCTCAGAGTAATTTAAAGTTAATTAAATTCGAATATAAGAAAAAATCTCTGGACAGTACAGGGTGAATATTCCGGCTGCACATCTGCCGTAATTTTCATACTTCAGAAGCTGAACTTGCAATCGTTTCTATTTTTCATTTTTAGCCTTGTTGTTGTCTTTTAGTGATAATTTTGAAAGTTCTTTTTGTATAAAAAGAAAATCTACACGGAAATTGTATCATCTAATTTTCTGAAATATTTATATTTATCTATATTTTTGGCTGTAATGAGCGGGTATATTAGAATTTTATTGACAGTCATAATCAGTTGGGAAACGTCACGGAATTTTGGGCGCTGAATGTCACTGGGAGCAGAACTGTGAACGAAAAACGGGAGGGCGGTACAATTTTGTACCGTCTAGTAGCAGATAGGGTTAAGCCTTTGAGATTAAGCTTGTTCGAAACTCCTGTCAGAAGCTTTGGCTTTGCAACTTTGAATCATATTGCAAGTGTTAGAAGCAACGCGGATACGAATTACTAGAGTAACATTTAGTTTCTAGATGTATGCGCTAGGGGTCGAATGCGCAGCATGTACAGGCTGGGTCCAGCAGCAGCAGAGGACAGAGGAGGCAGAGTAAAACACAGCCAATGGTGGCCAAAATACACTGGTTAAAGTTAGCAGGTCTTCGATATTGGTCCCTCTCTAGCAGTGTTGCCATCGAAGTGTTGCTATACGTTGCAAAAGGCAAACGAGTTAAGGGTGACTGTTTCAAGCTCAAGTCACCGGGTCGAGGTCAGTGCGCCTGTCTGAAGCTTCGTAGAAGTCAAGCCTCGAGTGCTTCAGTTCGACGTCCAGTCGAATATGCCCTTAGTCTGTACTTTGTTCGCTACATCCAGTCAACTGAGGTGGGACTTTTTGAGTAGTGGGCTGGGAGGTCCCGACGTTCGTCGGTTTTGGTTTATCACTAGGTGCAGTTCACCATTTCTTGCACTTTAGTTGTGGAAATTTTAGCGTAGTCATAGCACAGTTTAGTTAGGTCTCTTACTCACGAATGTGATTGACTGACGGACATCACTTTTATACCTATAGCTCAGCGTGCTTCTCGTCACTAGTGTTAGAGCTTGCCCTACTATGGAAGACCTGCCTACCCTATCTTTTAGTCATCCATGTGTACCCTACACGCATGTTTTTCACGTTTATTTCATTAATAATACCCACCACCTGTACGCCCTCATGTCTCATATATGTCGCTCAGGTGACTACATAGATCAAGAAACTAATCTGAATAGCTTTAACCTGTCCTGAACTTTAGCTACGAACGTTTGGTTCTCAAGTTTGAGATGTTATTCGAGAGCTAATTGCCTTTGATCAGACCAAGAGCTCAATCGTGCTCCTCAGGGTTGAGCTTACGATTCACGTTTAAATATTTCGCTTCAATGTGGCTAATCGAACTCTGAGGCTCGATGTATCGGATAAGTTACGGCTAGTGGGATCAGATTAACTCAAGTGAGGTGGTGAAGTGAACACCCTATAGTATTGGAAGTTATTTTGGTTTCGATGGCAAAAAAGGGGAGGGTTCTCGGGCAACATTTTGTTTGAACCTCAACTCTTGCAGTACGGATTTTCACTAGAACATTCTCCTGCATTAAAAGATCACTTGGACATTACGCGGGAGTATCAAATTGGTTGTCGGTACTAACAGCTTTCCCTGTTCTTATTATTATTTAAACTTCACGCTCAGGCCCCCACGGACAGTAGTACAACCAAAATGAAGCACTTTACAATACCGGGAAGTCCGAAACACTGCTAAAGAAATCCAACAAAAAGCCATTAACTGCTGACTCAATCGCCTGCAGGCCAACACGACCGAAAGCCGATGACGGCAATAAATTCCATGCCTTTACAGACCAATGCACGAAGCACCGACCAAACTGACTAGTTAGGCATCTAACATTCTCAAACGTGAGTGTGCGTCGACCGCAGCACCTGTAATTCTCCTAAAGACTTTGAGGGCAGGGACAGAAGACTTTAACCAATGTCTCTCATTGTTGTACACCTTATGAAACACACGAAACATACGCTGTCGAGCCACAATTTTATAAACGTGATACAAGATTGTAAAGCGCCCCTCATATTAATTGTATTATGCACTTACGAAGCTCAATACGAATGAATGTAGTTCAAAATGATTTCTATCTATGCATGACCAAATCAAATTTCAACGCCGTCATTTTTTATTGGAAATTTACTCGGGAGTTTTGGTATTTTTCACATCTAGGTCAAACCACCTGACTTTTGGAAAAAAATATGAACATTGCTCAATTCTTTTTCCCCCGTTTTGGGTGGACAGGTAAATATACAGAGAAATAAATTTCTTAGTAGTTCGAAAGCTTGGGGTATATTAAACATACAGTAAAACCCAGAAGACTTTTGAAACCTCTCCTAGAGAAATAAATATACATACTTAAATCTTCAACAAGAACATTATTACCGCTCTTCACTTCGCTCGCGATGATAAACATTTAAAACATCTCACCCTGGATAATACAAATATTCTATGCAGATTGTTTAACTAAACAGCCCTTTTTTTGTAGTCTTAGATACTCCTCATTTACATGCTTTTATTGAGGGTTAAACCAATCAACTCCATCTTCTATAGCAAATTATTGATTCTGAAAGCATGATGGATATATTAACATACAAATCTAATTAAAACTAAAAAAATTAGGACCTTCTCAAAAAGATACAGGTGTAATTGCAGTAAGAAACGACTTTACTGCGTCTGCAGCCTAATGTGTGAAGTATTACGCACCATAATAAACACATGAACTAAACAGCCATGATAGAGGCAGCAAGTTCATCAATTTTGTTCTAAGACAGCAAATATGATTATTTCAAAGTTTACTGGAGTCGCTGAGATATCGTCTTAGGTCTGATGGCATGCTTCCGATTATGGTTATTTTTTATCACCCGCGAACGAAGTGAGAGAGGTGATAACGTTTTCCTTGAAGTTTTTGGTATATATATTTGTAAATTTGTAAATATACATATATGTCTGTCCACCCAATAAATTGTCGAAGGATTTGAGCAACGCTCACAATTTTTTGCATTGCGTCTAGTTGGCTGCCCTCGACATGCCCAAAAACTAGGATTAACTGGCCATAAAAACTGACGGCGAGAGAATTTGCTCATCTTCAAAAAAGGTAGTAGGAGTGTAGGAGTTGAGCTATGTTCATGACTTTTTGCAGGGAGTCTGGGGAGTCTGGTGGGTTTTCCTCGATATGACCCATGCAAAAAAAAAAAAACTAGGATTAGCTGGCCATAAAAAATGACGGCGACGAAATTTGCTCTCCACTCAAAAAAGGTACAATGAGTTGAGTTAAGCTATGGTCTTGATTTTTTGCAGAGAGTCTGGTGGTGTGATCTACGCCAAAAAAACTAGGGTTAGCTGGCTATCAAAAATGACGGCAATGAAGTTTCTTCCCACCGCGGGTGATGGTCTTACGCCCCGAGGCGTTCTGGTTTGGTTATCGTTTTCGTTAGCGATAATTACTTCACATCTAGAAAAGTCAGGAAACTCAATTACTGAATTTAGTTCGACGTTATACATTCATACATATATAAGTGTTATTGTTCATTTATGCATACAAAAGAGATATCGGTGCAGTTAAAAAGATTTTAGGATAGTAGTAGTGGTAAAGTCAATTTAACCGCACCCTCAACAGCGGGAAACCTACACGCACTGGTTTGTACTGCGGATGAAGGCCAGCTCAGGAAGCAAAGAGCGTAACGGGAGGACTCACGAAAAATTAGCACCAAAAAGTGACGTCATCATCGACGAATCTATGGCTGAGCAGCCTAGGATTATTTTAACTAATTTTGGCAGAAAAATCGTCTTAAATTGCGAAATTCATCTCTAGCGTATAAATAAATTAAGATAATGCATACTAATTTTGCAATTATCTATAGAAAATTGCAGTGCATGCTGGTGGCAACTTTCACAGCACTAGTACCGAATTTGTTCCTTTTCGGCGACCTGATTTAACTTCTTTTTCTTGATTTAAGCCTTATTTACACTTCATATTCAGTTCACAGTACTCTTCACAGGACATATTTATTCCTTACCAACATATATAAGCACCATTATAGCCAATTCTGTACTCGGGACCTACCACACGAACAGTTAGCCTATTGCTGGAACTTACTGTACTTGGCGATAACATTTTACGGTATTTTGCAGCTCAAGTTGCTGGCAAGTCATGAGCGAGAGATTGAATGAAATAAATCGAAAAAATACGATAATACGTTCAAGAAAACAACATACGAAGGCCTGAGGCCCACACTCACATACTTCGACTCGTCGATGTGATGTAAATTTGGTACGTGCGGTAACGGCTAAGTTTTATTTTAGTCCTGTTGATTCCTCCCGTTGCATTCTTTGCTTCCTGGGGAAACTGGACCTGAGGAGTAAGTGCGGCTGCAGCCGACCACGGGTCATCAAGGACTATGGCGTCATTTTGACGGAAGATTCAAATGACCCGCACTCCCCTACTCTCCTCTCATCTCTGAGGAAGGCAAGTACCCCTACAGCAGCTCTGCATACCTACCACTGCACAACCAGATCAGCAAAGAGCTCCCGTGCTTGGGTTGGCCTCGAACCTGTAATACAAGGAGTGTGAGCTCAGAATGCAAGCTTGCTGCTACCGTGGATGTTACATAAGAACCGGCAAACCGGGATTGCTGCTATTGAAAACCCCAGCATCCAGTCAAGAACTCTCTCTTTGGCCGAGCACAGATGCATTGAAGTCCGCGCGACAATTGCCGTACAAGACTGTAGCAGCGACCATAAAGAATCTTATATACATCTTATTTTTCTCCGATTAGAGAGTTTGTGGTGAGTTATATAACATGACGAGTCTTACAATGTTTGGACGTTAGTAAAGTGCGTGTGGGTTTCCCTGTGGAGGGGCGGTGGTATCCTGAAATTTGAAAAATTCTCCCCGATTATTCAAGATAAATAGTAAAAAAACGTCAATTTTCCACTCGTATAAAATCTGTTGAAGTTATCATAATTTGCACACTGAGTTTTCATTTTTAATTTCTTATTCCCAACAAAATGGTTTCTCTATTTTTTAGTCTAAACTATTATCCGTAATTTCCTTGCTAAAATATATCAGGATAGCAACACAGCAGCAAGTGAAAAAGAAGGGTTTTATTTTGCAATTCCATACTTTAACCTTCAGTCCGAAAAACTCAAGCAAGAGTTAGTTTCCCTATTGTCCGTGTATAATAGAAATATCTATTTCAAGAACATTTCAACCACTAATTTTTCCAGCGGTTCATTATTTCACTATAAAGACAAATTTCCTGTTGATATGAGAAGATTCTCGTTTGTAAGTTCAGTTGTGCACTGCGTGCATCGAGCTACATTGGTAGCTCATGTCGGTTACTTATCACCAGAGTATACGAGCATATGGGCAGGAGTTTTCGAACTGGTAGCATTCTCGCTGTCCCGCCATGTATTTTCGTCAGACCGGTCACACATTGAACAGTGCAATAGCAGAGTGCAAATGACATATATTAACTAACTATTTTAGGTTTCAGCCCTGACCCTCCCGATCTTAGAATTTTGTAGTCCCTGTATATTTTGAAAGAGAGCCCTTCCCTAAACGATAGTAAAAGTTCCCAACCCCTCTTTATCGCAAAACCTCAAGTTTGGTCCAACATTTTTCGATATTTGCCATTTTACTTTTTTTAAATTTTGATGTGTTTAGATGTGTGCTTATAAAGTTTAGATTGTACCTACTAGTTAAAAATCATCATTATATTGATTTTCAGATTGTACTGTAGATGGGATTAATTCACGAAACCTTTGCTTTATATTACTTTGCGTCTATTTTAAGAGTTTTTTGAATTCCTGATATTAGACAATTATTCCGCTTTGTTTTTAATTGAAATCTCGGCTTTTAGCCACACGTTCCTATGAATTCGTTTCGTTTAAGGAGAATGGACGTATGAAGATAATTTTATGGTAGCTAAATAGTTTGTACGAAAACTTTCAATTTAAGGAAATATAGATATCTACAACAAAATCTGAAGATTTCACTCATTAGAATGAAAATAGGCATGTGCTTGTTGGACACTTCACAGTCAGTGACGAAAATGCACAGAAGTACAGAGCACAGTTGATGAATGGCTTAGGTCATTGCAGCAGAAATAAAATTGCTATTTAAGATAGCGAGAATACTTTTTAGCGGACTGCTGTATCTACGATTAGTAATAATTTACTACAGGCCAGACTCTTAATTCGTATCATGTCAATCTGGTGATAACTCTTATTTATTCAACATTTAGATACTGTAGTCCTTAGATCTAATACTTCGGATTCTGGTGGCAAACTAACATATTAATGATTCGTTAAAATCCTGAAATTTGTTCATTATTTAATACAAGGGTGCCCCAAAACTTCGTAAACACATGCAAGAAATTTAAATTTTACTTGTCAAAGAATAACAAAAAAAAAAAATTATTCCTCAAACTAAAGACCATCATTTTCCAAGACTTTTTGGAATCTGCTGGAGCAGTCAGGACTGTAAGCTTAATGTGGCAAAACATCAACGCCGCCCAGCTCTTCAAACTTGTCTTTGGTCTTCTTCTTCTTGGCGGTGTGAGGCTTAGCTTTGTCCTGCTGCATCAAAGCGCGTTTTTAGTTGATCAGAACCGGGTACTTTTGTCTCAGCTTTTCGTATATTTAAAAATTAAAAAAAAATTCAATTTTCCCCAAGTGTTTACGAACTTTTGGGGCAACCTAATAACATAACGTTGAGAATTTAGGGGATTTACCGGTTTTGTTTCAGCTTTCACGACAAGATGATGTCATGGTTACTTGACCAGGTTGCAGTTGGCATTAGGAAAAGAATAATTGATAGTATAATAATAGACATTTAGAGTAGCTCTTGCCTTTCAGTATACAAGGATCAGAAAATGCAATGAAAACATTCCTTTAGGGCAAAAAATATATATTCAGACTCGCTACTACAGTCACTGGATGCGCGATGCTCAAGAATTATTATTATTATTGTTGGAAACGTACAGAAATTGCACCAGCATGCTGCTTTTCACGGAACGTAAGCTTCAGGAAGTCATTGCTTACGACTAAGTTTGCCGCTGGGTGTGAAATACGAAGTCAGTTTCTGTATACAAATATATTCTAGCGCGAGCTCCAGCCTTCTGTACTCTCGCTGTCTCCAGGGAGTCTCGCCAACTGCGATCTCTGAATGCTAAAATCAGTAGCTCGTCCCTGTGTGTAGGCCTACCAGGACATTCAGGGACGAATAAAGCAAATGATTACAGTGCACGGAGTAGGAAAAGTCCCTAAAGTTTGAGTTTTGATGATACATTGAAGATTTGATTTCAATATTTGTGATCTCTTGTTACTGAAGCTGGCTAAGATCGTCGGAGCATCAAACCATTTGAAAATTTTAGAGCTGTTTCAAGCATTCTCCCTATAGGCTGAATGTCTTCCAGCGATGCTCTGAAATTATTATGTGATTTAAAGTTTTGTACTGTTCGGGTATTGTAGTGTTCTCGCAAAGGAGCATTATCAATTTTTGAGCAATTTTGCTGCAATTTTAACATATCTCTAAGGCTTCAATATTTAATGAGGCATTGAATTAACGATTTCATTTACGTAAGCATCCGAATGCCGAGTTAAAGGAAATTTCACGCAAGGGAAAACATTTACTTGCGACGGCATTTTTCATGCAATTTTTTGTTTTAGTTCTTGGGAAGCAAAGCCTTATTTTCAGAACTCGGGAAGATTTCATGCGCTGATTGCTAATCTTATAAGAACTGCGAATTTGTTGCTTTGGATATGCGATAGAGCGATTGGTAAACTGAAAATTAGTAGTAATTAAAGTACTGAATACATCATTAGACATTTGCAAATAATCTTGAGCTATGATTCTTATGGATACTGTAAATAGTTAATAAATTTATGCTCTTTCCCCAACGTAAATTTTTGTTTTCTATGCTTGGAAATTAGTTCCTGGGCTCTTGAATCTAGCGATATTCAACCTAAAGCCTTCTTCCCTAGAGCGACATTTTCAAGTTCTACTTAGTATGATTTCATAACATGAAAGTATGTGTATATCATACATATTTTTCCCTAAAAATCAATTTTCATTATCCAGGCACGGAATTTAGTCACTGAGCTCTTAGAATTTGAGAAAAATACTGCACGCGTACTTTCAAAAAGTAAAATTTTTGTTTGTTCCGAAATGGATAATATATTACGTTCTTTTGTCTTCAGTTAGGAGACATTTCACCTACGTCCGTTTTCTATGGGGGTGAAATAACCCCCTCTAGCCAGGTAATTAACTCAACTTAATTTTAAAATCGTATGGTGCATCATCAAAACCCTGCTTCCTTGACAAAGTGATATATTTCTTGGCGATTATAAACATATAAATTAAACTCTAAATGCCCCTGCTTTACTGCCCATTGTCGACATTGATCTAATATAAGTTTTTTTTACTCTGCTTTTTGAAAGCCTGGTCATTTGATTCATTTCTGGCCAGATCTGAAGAGACTGATCTGAACAATTTTCAAAAATTCAAATTTCAAAAAGAATAATCATTTGTACGTCGAATAACTTTGTTTCAACCACTTTGATAGAAATAATCTCGTCTATTTAGTTTTAGCTTGAGGAGAGTTTCAGTGCTGAGCGTCCAATTAGCAACATTAGATCGAAAATCAATCGCTAATGGCAAATTGATCGCAAATTAACAACCCTTTAATATTTAGGATTAAAATTTCTGACAAGTTAACACTAATCGGATTAAAGTCAGCAGACAAGCGACGCCCTGACTCAATGTAGCAAATTTTTCAGTCATCGAACAACTATAATGAAGACTACTATATATGTACTCTTTACTTTAATAGCATATGTCCTACAACTGAGACGCTTGAAGGGTTCTTGTACCAGGGTTGCCATACTTAAGAAATTGAAAATAATTTTTAAAGCGCGTGATGAAAGTATAGCCACG
The DNA here is from genome assembly GCA_001587735.2 of Parhyale hawaiensis. Taxonomy (NCBI): domain Eukaryota; kingdom Metazoa; phylum Arthropoda; class Malacostraca; order Amphipoda; family Hyalidae; genus Parhyale; species Parhyale hawaiensis. The sequence continues at coordinate 2,905,365 of LQNS02277999.1, forward strand.
TAACTTCTTCAGCAGTATTTTGGATATTCCTGGGTACGGTGCTTTTATTATTAATCATGCTCGTCACTTAGCAGGTTAATACCCTTTTAGTTTTTGCTTTTCTTCCTATTTCCAAGTGAAAGTTGCACTGTATTGAACTAGGAGTACTCTACTAACGGCGCTCTATTCTTTTAATTTTTGGAATAAAATCAAAGATCAGAAGGGCGAGTGCACTGGAAGTTACAGCTGAAATTGGACGGCAGAGATAGCCACGCATCTCCACATCGGATTAAGGAAATCTCCACAATTATCAAAATTCAGTTTCGTTCCTTGTAGTTCAACGTTAAATTCGCTTGGATGACAGTTGCCACGGTTGTGACTCTACAAACACGTCACGAACATTGCAGTGCCTTCGATCAGTGCAATTTGCTACGGTTGTGACTCTACAAACACGTGATGAACACT
>LQNS02277999.1:2908732-2919834 GCA_001587735.2 Parhyale hawaiensis
GTGCAATTTGCTACGGTTGAGACTCTACAAACACGTCACGAACATTGCAGTGCCCTCGATCAGTGCAATTTGCTACGGTTGTGACTCTACAAACACGTCATGAACACTGGAGTGCCCTCGATCAGTGCAATTTCATCGCGCCGTCATTTCTTGACGACCCGCTACACTAATCAGTAAGTCAGATCAGATTAGCGTTACTAGCTGGCAGTAGACGGATCAGAAGGTCCATTGCCTGAGGCGAGACGAGACTCTCGCTACGACCCTCTTTGGGCTATCACCGTTGTGTAAAAAACAAGAGGTTTAGAAAACCTCAGCCAACTAAAGAACTACTATGCAAATACGATTAGTTACAACAGATCTACAGGGGTTGAACAGTTCGCGGTCGGTTTGTCTGGTAGTTTTGTGTCTCCGTCCCCTGTCATAACCCTATGTAGGATACAGAAAAGCATACTGTGTCTGTATAATTGCTTCTGCATTACCTTTACGAGTTCCACAAGCTCGTAATACCTTCTCACAAAAACATAAGAATATTACTCTGGATTTGTTGATTGAGTGTATTCACGTGCCTGACCACCTATTTCTGTGTCTGGACCCTATAGATAGTGTTTATAATATTGGTTACTTTGTGCTTGTAGGAGTATTTGTGAACCTCTTGTGACTTTAATGAAAGTTATTTGATTTGACTGATCTGATAACGGAGTAGATGAATTCTTCACAGGGAAACCACGCTGAAAGCCGGAAAGGGGTTTCACTGACGTAGGTAGTTACTTTGTGCCATCATTTCATGACGGCGCGGGCCACTAGTACGGAATATTTGAGGAAACCCCCGCGAGAGCCAAAGTTTATTTCGCAGCTACGAAATTTCCATATTGGAGCAGATTTCTTTGGAGTGTATCAGCGGCGCGGCGGGGCTGGCAGAGACTCCCAAGTCAGCGCGCCTCGTAAACTTCGGAAGGTCGTTCGTATTCTGGGTACTGGCGCATCACAGCGGGGGGAGTGCCGGCATAAACAATTTCATCAGCTTCCTCTGAGCTGTTACAGTGTTTTACTGCACGCATGATTAGTACGAGCATAAAGTGTGGACTTTGTTAGAGCGGGTCGGTGACCTTGTGCCAGCTCGCTAAAGAAACTAATATTGTAGTTATTTTACCACACGCATGATTGCCACGAACATGGAGTGTTGACCTTGTCAGAGAGAGTTGGTGTTATTATTTTCCCCTGACTCTCATGCAACTGTACCTGTACTATAGTCTATAGACCCTGCCGTCCAACATAACATCGGAAACAATTATTCACAGCACCTCCTTGTTGATACTTATAGATGGGTGTGATCAAGGAGATTTAATAGAAGGAAGGTTAACATTGCCAGTAGGGTTGAAGACTGACTGACTGACTGGCTGTACATATGATATTGCAATACTACAGTATACGAAGTATAAAAAGTAAAACCAACGTCGTTACTAAAAACATGTTTTGCAAACGTTTCGGATTACAGAGAATTCATCCTCAGTGCACTGAAAAACTCAAATGAAAGTATAGTAATTAGCCTAACACAAATATTCTAGGAAAAGAAAAACCGACAAATAAATTGAAAACCTAACTAACGGGTACAAATTACTTCAGTGCAATACCTCATGAGTACAAAATTTCCAGCGTTTACACCTTGCTACACAGGGCGTATCACATTTGTTCAACTAATGTTTTATTCCAACTAGAAATTCAAAAGCTCAAAAACTTTTTCCATACTTATTATTACCCTACAAAGCTCTTTAATATTATTTTCAGAAATTTTCAGCCTAAGAACTATCCTCACCCTGTTGTCGCTAATGTTCCTAAATATAAGTTATATTTGCAATTACCATTTTTAGGGTATATTTCACGTAAGTTAGAGAAATGTATATCATCTACAATTTGTCAAAGCCTATTTCACGTAAATCCAACATTTCTTTTCGACCGTAATAGCAAGACAATAGGATCTTTCTCCAGGCGCACTGAGTCTCCCAAGGTGCTGTTGCGATCGTCAGTTGTTTACAAGTACGTATGTGGGAGCTGCCAGCTCTCTTACATCGGCAGCACCGTTCTGCAGATGTTCATGCGATGTGCACAACATAGGGGGATCTCAGGGCGTACGGGAGTGGTGCTTTCTATACCAGTTCAATCCTCCATTAGGAACTATAGTCAGGAAGACGATTACCCACTTAAGATTTCCGACTCTTCAGTTATAGATAACATAAATAATAGCAAAAAATTAGGGTGCTGGAATCAATAAACATACATCGTCAAAAACCGTCCCTAAATACTGAAATATCTGCAGTTTCTTTACACATTCTGCCTTAGGTTAACCATCAATTTGGTCTGATTTTAATCTTCTATAGTATTTTGGGTTAGTTAGGTTTACAATTTGTGTTTTTCTTGCTCTCTCCTTTAATGAAACTTCCTTGGACGCGATGCTGCCATTGGAGGATGCATTGCTCCTATATATAGACTCCACCTTTATTTCATGGCATTAATGCTGTAGTCAAGATGGGGATTGAGTGGTTGCGCACAAATACTCCAAATCGATCGGAAATTAACTGATGAGCTGAAAAAATAAGGTGATCAATACACAGTGGTCTTTGTAGCAGAGCTGAATTTTATTGCTCATAATTATCGGTGAGAACATAGAGCATAAGAATATATTTAACTGGACCAGTTAATGCAATATCTTAATGCTACATCCGAATAAGGTAAAAAAATTGTTAGAGCCAATATTAAGCAATCACTCTTCATTAACTGTATCCAAGCTACTACACTTGCACAATTAACACTAGTAAAATGTGCAGCGGAACTTAGACAATCACATTTTATCAGTTTCGGGTTAACTACAAATGTACGATCACATTATGTGTACAGATATTCTAGTGTAAGTCTGAGATTATTCGCCCCCTCCCAGCCGTTATAGCATTTCATATCCATTTTATCACCGACGTTTTTGCACTACCGCAGAGTATATTTTTCTCAGTTACGGTTAGTCTTTTGTCTGCAAATTTATTTCGTTGGCTTGGTTAAACAGAATTTGCTTTCTTTAAAATGCATTACAACAGAGGAGATTAATTGTGAATTGGAATTGTTGAATTGCAGGTAAATTTTACCATTCATTTTACAGTATATTGGTACCACAAAGCAACCGTGACAGTAATGTATTATTTTATGATTTTTGATGCCATAGCAGTCTTTATGCATAATATTTCCAGCTGACGAATTATTCTGGCCTCGCCCGAAGCGTTAAGCGTTTTGAAAATCGTACCCATATTGATATGTTAAATATACATATTAAGAAACGTCTATCCGGTAATTCAGTCATAATTTCGATTTTACTAGCAAAGCACTTGCGCTAGCAGTGTATAATGAACTCAGCCGATACGCCATTTGAAACTCCAATGAACAATGCATTCACTGTTTCTGAACCACCCGCAAATTGTAGAGGTTCTTTTTGTTTCGAAGATTTCACCCAAACTTCGGCAGATGCGTTTCCTTTAGCACTAATTAAGTGGCATTTCAGAAACCTGCCGAGGGCATCCGAATCCGATAGACACCGGAGAGAAGACGTTCGTTAGTGGCACTCTAAGCACCGCCACAGCAGCCCTCATCGGCCCCCCTCGACGGTACGTACGTGTTGCCTCCATAGTAGAACTGCAGTTCTATGTAGGGTTGTATGTACAGGAAGAACCCTAGATGCTTATGTCTAACGCATCCATATTGTAACCGATAACAGAGACTTCGCCTAAGATGAAAGTGTCTAGATGGCATTGAGTGCAGTATGACCCTCTTACAACTGCGATGATTGAATTGTACCAAGACCCCATAAGCATATATAGCCTACAGTACCGTCAAAAACTAAGGGACAAATTTTCAAAACGGCATAACTATTTTCTAACCATACTAGGTACTTCAGCCAGTAAGATGTTGATTATCGTGCTAAAATGAGAGACATGTATGAAGGATAATAAAAAGTAATTTTACGAAAAGCTTTTCTCTTGAAATTTATAGCATCCAAGACTAAGGGACAAACAAGAAAAAATGCACTTAACTCAATGTTTTGCAAGAAATATTTAGCAATATGGTGGTGAACAATCAATATTGGGTAAAGAGTCCCATGCTTTCGATTACAGCTGCACATCGTCGACTACATGACCAAATGAGACTCTGACAATCATCAACAGTAATTTTCGCCCATTCCTCTTGAAGTTTCATCCGAAGATCTTCCGTATTGATAGGGTTTCATGCCATAACTTTCTCCCCTAGTGTTATCCAAAGATTCTTGATTAGATTTAGGTCAGGACATTGTCGTGGCCACTCCCAAGGATGATAAACGGAACAAGTCAACTCACTCGGAGAGCCCAAGTTGTCATACACTGCGACGGATCGGCTCGTGACGTCATAAAAGAGAAAGAGAGAGAGAGCGCGTGACCGTGACTTGGCCCACTCGTAGTTTTATCTAGCCTATTTGTGTTACAAAATGTTTGATTGTTTCTGGTGGTACAGAAAAACGTAGGAAAGTAAACATAAATTTTTGTACTCCCAAAAGAACATCTTCAATAAGTCTTGGATTGAGGCGTGGAATGAACGTAATGAGTTGAACGGGGCAAATGCCCTCATATGTCAGAGGCACTTCTCGGAGTCAAATTTAGCCCGTAATTTATTAGTAAGATCTCTACTGCTAATCAACCATCGAATCAGCAGGATTGTCTTCGTCTTCGAAACCCGATATATTAAGCGAGTTTTATCTTATATACGAGGCTATCACCATGATGTCTGTACAGTTTCGAACTGGATCCATGTGTGAGAGTACCTCAAGTTATTCGAGAAGGTTTAATCTTTCACCGATGAACTGCTGTTTTCTATCATTTTAAAATGCTGCAATAACTGTTCAGAGTTATGAAAAAATGATTCTGCAATTTAGAGTCTTGAACTTTTCATGACTACTTTCTTTTTCAAATAACAGCAATTCCAAGTAGGAATTGACTGCAATAAGCCCTTATGTGGTTGCACTGGTTTAACCACATTGGTATTCGGGGACCCAGTTTTTTGTTTTGTTTTGGGGGTACTCTATGATTAAGCTAAATTTAGACCCGTCAGGGAGTATAAGATGGGTCATAAGGTTAGGTTAGTAAGGTTCGCCCATCTTATGTTATGGGGGAAAGCGCCCAAGGGGTTTGCCCGTTTGTATAGGTTAACAGCCATTAATTAGCTAGGCCTTTGGGACGTCCGTCTTTCGTGCCCACTTTACTTCCTTCCCATCGCATACTCCTACTGATCTTTGTTCCATCTGTTCTTCTGCTTCTTCTTCTTAGGCGACTTGTTCCCAGGAGCTTGTTCGGTTAATTTGCATTTTAGGCCTGGGTTCGGTTTTCATTGTTTTGACACTTTCTATACGTTAAAGAAGCCATTTAAAAACATTTATCATGGACACTAAATTATGGAGAAATGCTTAGTTTTCGAGATATTTGACTTTGAAGTTCCCATTGTTTTTCTATGCCAGAAAATACCCGGCGATCCCATATGAACCAAAACTCACCTAAATGACCTAACCTAACCTAAACTAGGTTAGTTTAGGTTTCTTGGTATCTCCGGCTATTGGAAAAACAATGGGAACTTCAAAGTCAAAACTCACTCAAAGTGAAAACTCAGCATTTTCCCAAATATTAATATTCATGAGAAGTGTCTTAAAATGGCGTCTTTAACCGGTAGAAAGTGTCATAACATCAAAACTGATGCCGGACTTCAAATGCAAAAATACCGCTAGATCCTCATGCATGAGTTCCACGTGTCTATCGTCATCATATAATATGTACTTCTTTCTTCCCCCTATGATATAGTTTTTGTTGTAGTAACGGAGATTTCATCATTTGACTGTAACAATAATTCGTCTAGAAAATTTATCAAACCGTAGGTGTAAAGTCTTTACATACAGTATTCCACCGCGATGAAGTTTCTATGCCGAGGGTTGCAAGGCTTAGGGAATGCACGAGTTGAAGGCGAGATAAGCTGTAGCATTTTGAGATACATAGTGTATATACATCTTAGCCGCATTTTAGAGAATATTTGCCTGTCTTCGAGATATTCGACCTGTTCAGTTTCATTTAAGCTTGAGCAATTGTGGAGATTATGCTCATGTATCGCTTAAAAGACAACCTTCCCCGATGCCCTACTGGTCGTGATGCGGTATGCGAATTAATTTTAATTTCAAGAATTTGTCCTTGTTTGATCATTGGTATGGTAACACTAACTCATATGGTTAAAATTTCGCCAATAATAGAATACTGAAGCTTGCTATGGCTTGTATCAAATCCGTCAGAATGAATGTGACAGCGAGACCCGAGCGTGTACCCCAGAAGTTGTTCCGAAACAATTCTTTATTTTTTAGGTATCGCTCAGCTTTATTGTGTAATTGTTACTTAAGAATTATCACTCGCCCTTTCTTTATGGACTATCGACTGTTTAAAGCTAATTCTGGTGTTGATAATCCACGCCTGATCCATGTTAGACAATCGTTATTCCTATGCGTAGCTACGATTGTTTGTTTTTATGACGTCATCGCTTCGTACGTCCGCCGCGCGCAAGCGCCGCGTGCACGGCAGTGCTTCAACCTGTTCAGTTTATGATCCTTGGGCCAATCCATAACTTGAAGATCTTGCTTCTCAAGGTAACTCATGAATGTCTTAGCCTTGTGGCAGGGGGCCTTGTCTTGCATGAAGACAGGGCTGGGGACACCGGAGTCTACAATATTAGGCACGACCATGGCTGAAAAACGAACACTAGAGAACATACCGAAAACCATCACGCTCCCGCCGCCAAACTTCACAGTCTTCTTAGTACACTTTACACTTAATTTCTCACCTTCACGTCTTTTAGTAAAGTTCTTACCGTCATTGCCAAACAAATTGAACGTGGTTTCATCACTGAAAAACGCTCTAGGTCAATTTTCATGGGACCAGTTAACATGCTTGTTTGCGAGCTCGTTTTTTTTTTCTTTTTTATTTTTTGTTCTTGGCATTCGCAAGCTGTTTCTTCGCTGGGCGTCTTGCAAATAACCCTATTTCTTGAAGGCGCCGAGAAACGGTCTGACGTGAGACATACATACTAGTTGTGTCATTCAATTCCCTACTTATCGCAGCTGAGGACTTAAAACGATCCTTCAATGACGTACACTGGATGACTCTGTCCTCTCTAACTGACGTTTTACGGGGCCTACTGGCCTTATTAGGGGCACCAATTCAGCCGGTTTCATCGTGCGACTTCACTATTCTGCCCACAACACTTTTCGAACGGTTTACCTTCTCAGGAATTTCTCTAATAGTGAAATTATTCTTGTGCAATTTGATGATTTATCTTGTCGCAGGATATAATCAACTTTCTGACGTGTTGGAATCATATAAAGAATAGCAATGTTTACAAATAGCAGTGTCAAACTTTGTCTTTGATGCAAATAAAGAAATACGGACTGAATAAGAATTTAACTAAATTTTTATTTTTTGTCCCCTAGTTTTGGAAGTTATAAATTTAAAGAGAAAAGCTTTTCGTTCATAACTCTCTTATTATTCTTCATACATGTATCAAGTTTTGACACAATAATCCACATCTTACTGGCTAATAGTGTGCAAAAGAAGTACCTGGCATAGTTAGAAAAGAAATTATACCGTTTTGAAAATTTGTCCCTTGGTTTTGGACGCTACTGTATGTAGTACTGTTGATGGAGGAAACTGCTCACATGTGTTTTTGTAGGATATGGAAATCTCTCTATAGTATTGTTAAAATGTGTATCAATTTAGAAAAGCAAAAAGGGAAAATTGGTCCCCTTAAGCACACATGTTGAAGAAATTGCTAGAGGGTTTTCCATTTTTATTTCAACTCAATTGCGTCTAGAATTAAATTCTTGCAAGCACAACTAATTTATGTTCCTATATTAAAAGTTATACTGGTGATGATAACTCGTCTACTTACATATGTATATGCCAGGATAACCCAAACTCACCACGTAGTTAACATCGCTGTTAACGAGAGCATAAATTCTAAAACGTTCCATATTTCTGGAACGACAAAGATTACCTTGCCGCATGACTGCAAATAAACGTGCTTGTTTGTACAGATGTCTTTGCAGACTTAAACTTGCCGGACATTTAGAGACATTTGCTACTTTATCATCGGCAAGTGGTACAGCGGAAATGGTGCAGCGGCGGCAGAGATTTTCAACAAATTTTGACTCCATGTGCTAAGCTGTGCAAGCCGAAACCACGACGGCGGTAAAACTTAATCGGACGGGTCGCAATGAACATTTAGCATTTTGTGCTCTCATGGACATGAGTCTCTAGACCGGATGCAAGGTATGCCCTCAGAGTTTTTTTTTTTTTGGGGGGGGGGGCAGAACTAAAGTGCTTCTCGGTGAGTATTAAAACACTTGCTGTAGAGGACTGTGATCGCTGGTCTCTATTAAACCCTTTAACATTTCAATGAAGTATAAATTTTCACAAGAGCAGCAGTATTTGAAAGGTGACTGTTAAAGAACTAACTTGCTGACCCAAAATGTTTAGTGTTATCGTGTATTTGATAGTAGAGATTACTCCCAGTCTGTATTTGTTGTTCAAAGTAAAGTATGAGTATAAGCTTAGTACAGTTTGAATGAACTTAATAATAAAGCAAATACACCTTAAATGAACCGCAGGGTTTGGAAAGCAAGTTTATCTGCTAATAAAAACAAAAGAAGGCACAGCAAAGCGTAGTCATATAAACCCTGAAAAACTTCTTTGCCGCTCTAGAAATTGTTATGTGAGTTTAGCTTTTGGGACGGCCAAGAAGAATGTTAGGATATATGTATAGCGTCCCACCTTCAGCAAAATTCCTTGATGAGAAATATAAATGAAATCTTCTTCAGTGCAGCTTCCACGAGCTAGTGGGAAATAGAGTCTATATGTATAGCGTCCCACCTTCAGCAAAATTCCTTGATGAGAAATATAAATGAAATCTTCTTCAGTGCAGCTTCCACGAGCTAGTGGGAAATAGAGTCTAGCGAAAGAAAATGCAATAGAAAACTAGAGCACTCTGAGCGCGCATACCTCCGCCAAGCTAGGTAACGGTAACGAATAATTAAAATTGGTTCTGAGACCAAGATTTTCTTTGTATCAGCACCAAAATCTAATTATATGTGCCTTTTAACAGTATTGACAGTTTTAGTAATTTGCTTGGCGGTCCGTTCATAATTTTTTTGAGTTAAAAAACATTCTGACAAACATTAGTCAAACTCACAAGCAGATCAACCGATCATCACCAAAATTTAATAATTTTTTATGCTTTTTAATATTGCCAACAACTCCTGAAAATTTCATAACTTTTCGAGCTATTGCGCTAACAAGCATAAAATTAAAACCAGCGACAAACTAATGAATAAACAAACAGATCATCCCAAAAATTTGGTTATTTACTCTTCGTGATACCTAATAACTCGTGTAAATTTCATAAAAATCCGTCCATACCTTTTCGAGTTATATCACTAGCAAAAATGAGACAGACAAACAAACGGATGAAGAGATCTTCACCAAAAGTAATCATCTGTTCTTTCCAGCATACTCAACAATCCCTGTAAATTTCGTCAAAATCTGTCCATATCTTCTTCAGTTTATCCTGGTGACAGGCAAACAGCATAACAAACAGTCAGACAGACAAGCTCCTTGGCGGAGGTAAATCACAAAATACTTTATATACCAAATGTCTCCATTATTTCACATGATACCTCACTTTCTTTTTGTTCAGATAGATCAGTAAATAGCTAAAATCACTCAAAAGAAGAACTTATTCGCACCTAACTTAGATAAGAAAGCTTTAGCACTCGGTCTGCTATTGACGACCTGTTCATACTCATTACATTGTAAATTTATTGATTCCTAAAGTATCGATGGGAAAAATCAAACTAGCGTATATTAGATGGCAGTGAACTTGTTACGTAGAATGCCCACTGACGCTAGCTGTTTTACGGCGTCCTTTGCTCCGTTTCAGCTTGCATTGCTAGTATTTGTTAGCGTAAACAAATCAACACTATCAGAGAATAGACTTAAATGCGGAATTGCACTTCAGGAATAATTTTGTAACGTTACAATTCTCTAAATGAATCTTGTAACTAACTACGAGTACGTAATGACGCAGGCATGGTAATTTTATAACCATTTTGCAGCAAACCTCTACTGTGCAAATTGAACTAAATTTGAAATACAAAATATATATATATATATACACACAGTATAGTGCCCACTCAGAGCTGTCAATGTACTAAGAATAAATTTACCACAGTTACTAACGTACGGTAACTATTTATTTGCATCAATGGTAAATTCAACTTAACTGCACACCCCTATTGGGAGATTTACCCGCACTGCTTCGGGCTGCAGATGTATGCCATGGTAGCCGGAAACAAGCCCCAGGGGAAAAAAGCCCCAATGGAAAAAAGCCCCAGTGGAAAAAAGCCCCAGTGGAAAAAAGCCCCAGTGGAAAAAAGCCCCAGTGGAAAAAAGCCCCAGTGGAAAAAAGCCCCAGTGGAAAAAAAACCGTGGAAAAAAGCCCCAGTGGAAAAAAGCCCCAGTGGAAAAAAGCCCCAGTGGAAAAAAAAACCGTGGAAAAAAGCCACAATGAAAAAATCCCATTGCTAAGTTAAATTTTACCTAGCATTTGCATGTGCGAACGTTGGTTGCAAGAACCCCTGAAATGGGTAATGTGAGGTTAAGTTTCGATTTAGCTAAGTGAGCTTAACCTAAGCTCACTTAGCTAAATCGAAACTTAACCTCACATTACCCATTTCAGGTGAGCTTAGGTTTGGTAAGGTGAAGTTGGGCTAGGTAAGGTTAGATTAGGTAAGATCAGGTCAAGTGAGATCAGGTAGGTGAGCTCATGTTAGGTGACAGCTTAGGTAAAGTTAGGTGAGTGAAGTTAGTTTCTGTTAGTGAGGACTTAACCTAAGCTCACTTAGCTAAATCGAAACTTAACCTCACATTACCCATTTCAGGTGAGCTTAGGTTTGGTAAGGTGAAGTTGGGCTAGGTAAGGTTAGATTAGGTAAGATCAGGTCAAGTGAGATC
>LQNS02277999.1:2931728-2943187 GCA_001587735.2 Parhyale hawaiensis
CACACAGCCAAACGAATTCGCCGCCACTGTCCTTGGCGCCAACCAAAACAAACGACATTCGCACTACTAGGATGACGTCACAATTTTTGTGACGCGGCCTCCTCTTCTCGATGGTCTCGCTCTGATCCCCTCTGTTGTTGACATTAGTAGCGGCGTGACCGCTGTTCTGTGAGGTCGTGGTGTGTCGCTGCTGCAGTTACCCTCGTGGACTGGGCTGGAACAGCTCGTGAGAGCAGGCAAGCAAAGTTATTTTTTGTGTGTTTTTACTTCACTGTGTAGGATTAGAATAATTTTTGTGTTCCTAATCAGTTCTCTGTATGCGTCTAGGAGGACAATATATTTGCATTTTTTTCTCTTGAGTTGCCTGATTGCAGAAATTGGTAATGAAAACCCTCAGTTCTCGACGGGCCGGCAGCCCTGCCTACAAGACTCACGCCCGCGAAGGTTGAAACGGTTAGTATTGCACGTCATGGGCGAGGATGTTGCTTTCTTTTAATTTGTCACCAGACCACAGTATAGTAATGGCTTCTGTAGACCTTTCCACGACCATTAGTTAATTAAATGGATGGTAGGATTTCGTGGTCATTCTTCAAATAATAAATCTGAGATTGACAGAGCCATGTAACAGTTTTTTTTAATAGTAAATACAGTTCTTTGCTGTTGATAACCTCCGTTACGTAAAAACTCTTTGGAATATGCGAATTTTTTTGGAGTTTTAAAAAACTCCTCCCCAATATGTAATAGTTTTTAAATATCTGCAGCTGGGCTATTATGTATTAACTCAGTAAAATATACGATTTCTTAATGTATAAGTATTATGGGTAAGCCTGAAAATGCTCCTCTTCGAGTGTTTTTATTTCAATAATTAATATTCACCCAATCTCTCTCTTTAATGCCTACCTATATATTTAAAAATGGAAGAACAGTGTGATTGGCCAGTCTGCAAACTAGAGCCTATAGCGGCCCCTATTAGGAATTATTTTCAAAATTTTGTGCAATCCCCCCATATCCCGGAGATTTTTACGAGCTATATAAATTTTATCAGTAAAATTTTACTTTCACTTACACATGTTTTTTTGGGTTTTTGTAGCTTTCACTATGTAAATTGGGTCAATTTGAGACAATGAATGACGTTTTCGTCGCAAATGCTTAGTTTTTGAGATATTCGACTTTGAAGTTCCCATTGTTTTTCCTATGGGAGAAAATAGCCGATGTTCTCACCGGCTTGCTAACGACCTAAAAGAAACCTAACCAAACCTAACCTTGCCTAACCTAACCTTACCTAACCCTACTTTACCTAACCTTACTTGGTATTATTTTACTTTCACTTACACATGATTTTCATGACTTTTCTTGTGTTCAGTATGTAAATTGGGTCAATTCAAGACATTTTACATGAATGACGTTTTCGTCGCAAATGCTTANAACTAAGCATTTGCGACGGAAACGTTATTCATGTAAATTGTCTTAAATTGACCCAATTAACATACTGAAAGCAACAAAAACCCAAAAAAACATGTGTAAGTGAAAGTAAAATTTTACCCCTTACTTACCCTAACTTAACCTTACCTAACCTAACCTGGCCTTACCTAACCTAACCTTACCTAACCTAACCTTACGTATCCTAACCTTACGTAACCTAACCTTGCGTAACCTAACCTTACGTAACCTAACCTTACGTAACCTAACCTTACCTAACCTAACCTTACGTAACCTAACCTTACGTAACCTAACCTTACCTAACCTAACCTTACCTAACCTAACCTTACCTAACCCAACCTTACCTCACCTTATCTAACCCAACCTTACCTGACCCAACCCTAATTTCACTTGTATGGGATCGCTCGGTATTTTCTCCCATAGAAAAAACTGGGAACTTCAAAGTCATATATCTCGAAAACTAAGCATTTGCAGCGAAAACGTTATTCATGTAAATTGTCTTAAATTGACCCTATTTACATACTGAACACAATAAAAATAATGAAAATCATGTGTAAGTGAAAGTAAAATAATACCATTTTATCTAGAACGCTAATTGGAATAATTAGTTTTCTGGCCAAAATTTACAAGCTTCTCTCGTTTTTCTTACTAGATTTATTTTGAAATTTAACGAAAAAGAAACTTAACCTAGCCTAACCTAACGTAACCCAGCAGAGCTATCAATCTAATCTAAAGTTAGATGTATAGGGGTTTCTCTACCGGAGTTCATGAACCCATTTGAAAGTGCGTGAGTCCATTTGGAATGTTTTTGGGAATTTTCTAAAGGCCTAATTATTGAGTAGTTTTCGTTAAATATAATGTGATCTATTGTTGTCGCAGAAATAACTCACCATGTGTAAGATTTTCACGTGTCTTTGTTATACCGGGACCCAAATTAGACTTCCATAGGAACAACGTGAAGCGAGCATGCGCAGCTTGCATGTCATTCATACCACCGTATCTATACTACGGTTGCTACCTAGTTTAAATAGCTATGCTTCAAAACGACGGGTAAGTCGCTCATCCTCGCTTCCAGCTGCTTGCACACAAATGCATGTGTGGCCTCGGCATAGTTAAGTTCTATAAGTGTATTGTCATTTCAATTGGAGTCAATTCATGTTTCGAAAAGCTGGCAGCGCGTAGAGATCTCTGGCGTCCACAAAGGCTTTGTCTGCGAATCAAGTTACTGAAACGTTGATCTATACGCAGCAACAGGGAGTAGTAGGGGGTCACCGACGGTTGTTGTATTTTCAATACAGTACTTCCTTTTCCATTCCCCTACAGAAAATCAGGGCCGCCGCAGAAGCTGAAACCTGGTATTGAGCTTCTACGCGACGCCGTGGCGACCTTAAATTTTTCGGGACTTTGTCCTATGATGATGGATTGTTAATGCTTCGAATCGTCTGTTTTTGCATTGAATGTGGTATCGATAATACTTCACTGCATCATGGGAGCAGCAGATCCGTTCAGTGTGTCAAGTATATTCGCGGCCAGACGTTGGTTCAGGCAAAAGTGGCACAGTGTAGTTATCATAGGCGTGTTGCCATCTCAGCTCGAGGGTAACGCGTGTTACACCAGTGCCACCCGCCCTTCAGGAATCGTATCCCAAAGACCACCCGAAACGCAACAACGGCCATCAGAAACTGCTTTCAGTGACCACATATTGAACATGGTTTGTGTTTTTTCCAGGTTTTAGTGGCCTCTCTGGGTTGGGCTTGCAACGCGCTTGAGGTCTACTCGTTATTTAGATTTTTTAGGTAGTGTTAACTCTCAACTAATCGAAAACACCGAAAGGTGATAGTCCTACGAAATGTAGCTTTTAGTTTAGGTACTAATATCGTAAAAAGTAAAAGTTATTTTTTGAGACTTGACCGTTCAGACGCATGCATGGGATGGACCGTATGCTACGTTTTTCTTTTCACTCTCAATATGTTACCTCCCAACAAAATTTTTTCCGTCCCAGACGTTGTTTTGCACTTTTAACTGCTAAGGCGGCCAAGATTCTTATTAGAGTTTCGTTTGTATATTACCCCTTATATACCCTGGGGTAATGAATGCATCACATGGGTGAGGTTAGTTAGGTTCGCCCATCCTATCTTATGGGAGTAGCGCCCTCATATACAGTGGGATCTCATAGATTGCTTTAACGTTAGCTAGGCCTACTGAACATCTTTCTTTCGTGCCCACTTGGCTTTTTTTCCATTTCCGTACTCGATGAAGTTTTGTTTAGTTTTTTCCTTTTCTTTCCCGACTTGTAGCTACCCAAAGGCTTGGGTCCCGCGTTAGCAACACCTCGTACCTGGAAGATACGTATTCCTCGACACACTTCACGTCTCTTCTTTTTGCCAATCTTAGGATCGCGGGAATATTTCTGAGTAGCAATGCTGAATCTGATACTATATTTACAACAACAATGATGTTAATGAATCCTACTCGGTACTTTTTACTGCTCCACCGATTTTCTCTTCTGCTGTTCTAGTCAAGAAGTTCCTCGTCACGCTTGGCATACACCGTTGCTCTTATTTTTTCGTATCGTATAACAGTAAGAATAGACCGTCAGCCATTGCAGTGATAGTACACTAAGAAGAAAAAACTTCCTCAAGCGTTAATACAGGGTTTTAGATAGAGGGAAAATACTAACAGTGGTTTTCACGCACATATCGTTCGTTTGCGAGCCCTCCATGAGCGGATCGTTTAGAACAGACTTTTCTATTCTCACAAATTCTTGACGTTCTCAGTGTTTCCTTCCTGCTTCCTACTGGTGGCCATGTCTACTGCTCTTCATCATTTTTCGCCGTTTGCTGCCCTTGCAGGCTTCAGTTTACGTCAGTATAACACGTAATCGTCGGTTTGTGACTATTGTGTACGACTTCATTCAAACTGGCGAATCCGCCTGTTAATACTGAGGTTCCGGATACTTACAAAGCTAAGCGAATTAGATTATTTCAATCTACATCAAAACGTCGAAACGCGCAAAGAGTCCGAAACGCTCGTCATATGTTAAAGAGCCAACCGAGCAAGTTATACGAGGCTGAATGCCTGCGTCGACCTAATCTATATGCTGTCCCGGTCCTTGCAGCCAGTAGTGCAGCAAATTAGATAACCGTGTCCAATAATGGCAATTTTCTATGTACATCTCCACTGCCCCGGTCCCCTCGAGTCTGATGCTCTCTGTGATGGACAACACTTGTCCCTCTGCGTAGCACCAATTTCAAGGTGTTGTGTTAAGATAGGACAGCGTTTGTAGCGGTGATTACAAGCGGAGAGTAAGATCGCTTCAGCATTGTTCTTGAGTTGCATAAATTAAGCAACTCAGTGTTTTTTTTTTGTGGGTAGAAAATAAGATTGTAGTCGCCACCCTCCGTGGCATCAACGGCCTGGATTACTTGTTTTACCAAGGTCTTGTCACTGAGCTTTATAGGATGAGGGTATTGTCGACACAATGATATAGTACCATCTGTTTCTTCGAGAAAAGCTCAAAAAACAGGGTTGCAAAGATTGTGTGCTCTGTAGAAAATGAAATAGAATAAGTTAACTCTAATGCAAATACCGTAAATGAAATCTATCAAGAATCATCTCTTAATAAGTTGAAAGAAAGAACGGAAATAGCCAGAGCCTCGAGAACACACAAAGATCATGCAGCTATTATATTGTCCTAGGCATCTCTACTGGCGATTCAAGGGAAGGAAAAGGAAAGAACACGTAGTATGTCGATAGAAATGCGGGACTCCCGTATCAAGTTGGACCAAGATACAAGGTAACAGCAAGTTGTGAAGGGGAGGAAGAACAGATTAGAATATAGCCAGCAAAGTACTAAAGCAGGAAGGAAGCAAAGTGGGCTCGAAAGAGAGACGTCCCAAAGGCCTAGCTAATGTCTAGATTAGCCTACACCTTCCTCCTGGGACGATATTACCATAACCTAGGATGGGTGAACCTGATTAACCTAATCCTAGGGCTACTTTCCCATCCTGGGCTTCCAGGGGCGACTGCACAAATCTACCATTTTAGTAGCCTATTCATTAACTTCCACTAACTTGGTACACAGCGCCAAGATACGTCACACTAAAGCATATCATTGCACACCATGGGTTATTCTATAAATATACAGTATGTATCACTTTTAAAGGACGGTGCATAAATTAAGATCAGTGCTGTGCGAATTAACGGTAACAAATTGTAGGCCACTTTGTTCAAGCACTTTAGGATGTGCTATATAGGTCACAGGGTTAGCTTAGCTAGATTCGCTCACCCCCTGTAGTGGGGATTAGCGACCCCCACCCCCCCCAAACGGTACCTTAGCCTCAGTTAGGCTATATTGCAACATGTCTTTCGTGCTTAAGTTTTTTCTAAGTAAAGGGAAAGTCGACTTTGATCGCACCCTCAACTGGGAAACACACATGCACTGGTTTGTGCTGCAGATATAGAGTAGGCTCACTGACCCTACAGGAGTAAGTGCGGCTGCAGTCGATCACTGGTCATCAAGATCTATGGCGTCAATTTGGCGGAAGATGCAAATGACCCGCGACCCTCCACCCCTCATTTCTAAGGAGGCAAGTTCCACCACGGCACAGTGCATGCACACAACTGCTGAATCAGCACACCTTTAGATCAGCAAAGAGCTTGCGTGCCTGGATTGGCATGGAACCAGCGATACAAGGATAGTGAGCTGCGAACGAAAGCATGCTGTTCCTACTTTTACTGACATTCTTCGTCCAGTTCATCTCTTTTTTTCCCTGCTAGTTCCCATGCGCTGTGACCATTCGTGCTTGAACACTCCGTTTTTTTCTTGAGGTACTGCATGTCTCGTTCTTTTCCTCTCTCAAAACAACGTTGTAGTGCGTTGCATAGGATGCTCAAACATCGTATATCACCGTAACCTATAAAAATAGTTTTCCTCCTCCGTACATCTGATATAGCCAGGTGGAAGTTGACATTGAGGTTTATTCACTGCGGTACGGCACTCCAAACGCGGCCCGATATTGATATGGGCTCCTATTGAAGATAACCAAGAAAGAGACGCGCAAGAGATGTCTGTGCACGCGTTCTCTCGAATATTTGGCCAAATGTCACATTTACCAGAAACCAAGAGGCAGTTCCAAGAGGCGTCGATCGACTGTTATTTCTGGGATCCTTGACAAGCTACTATGTTTACTGGAACCAAAAGGCATCCATCGACTGTTATTTCTGGGATCCTTGACAAGCTACTATGTTTACTGGAACCAAAAGGCATCCATCGACTGTTATTTCTGGGATCCTTGACAAGCTACGATATTTACTGGAAACAAAGAGGCGGTCCCAAAAAGATATTGGTCCATTGTAGTTTGTGGCGTGCTAGGTACAGAAAGTATTAAGTTTAAGGCTCGCCGAAGGTCACCCGCTATTGGTAATCGCTCCTCTTGAGAAGAGATGGGTGAGAAAAGGACCCGTCATAAGGTGTCCGTGGATGGCAGAGAATTGGCGATTTATGGAGTATCTGACGAATGTTGTGCATAACAGGAAATCAAGAGACACCTCCTGAGAGGTCTCTCGCTACCTATTGCCAGGATACCTGGCAAGGTGTTGAGTGAGCTGGCAACATGAATCTGCGTGAGAGCGCCTAATCGACTCGATATCTCTGTGTGCCAGTCTTCTGTACAAATGTAAGGCCTTTTGGGTTCCGTACTTGGTGAGATCCGTCAATGATTCGCGTCATACCTTAGCAAAATATAAATGTTTGAAGATTCCGTCAAAATAGATAGATTTATTTACTTAAATAAGCATATCATATCTTTTAAATTTACCGAAAATATTAGAACTGTTACATAATTCCCCCCCCCCCCTCCTAATAAATGCAGCAATTTCTAATACCTGATATACCATTTCTTTCCTTGCCTCTCTTTAGATATGCCGTCTTGTACAGTTGATGCCCGAATGATTGTAAAATATTATATTGACCTTTGATTAAACCTATCCGAAGCGAGGCACCCCCGTACGCATGGGTTAATTGAACATTAATACCGGCACAACCAGCTTAGATCCTTTCTTCCTCTCTTTGATTGCCACTGTAGTGCAAAAAGAAGGTTGTATACTCTGCACTACAGTTATATAATAATAACCATTCACAAAATTATTTACTAACTTGCTGTACGGTTATGTTCCTTTATTTATTGTGTGCTCTATTGGTCTTGATGTATCACGCATTTCATATTTTCTTTCTCTTGCCATGCTGTTATGTACGGTTGATGCCTCAAATAACGATATAAAACACCATAATAAAGGCCAATGTGTTGTTATCTAATATAATCAATATGAGCATTTTCTGTCAAGCTTGAAGAAATATGCGCAAATGAGGCCAGGCTGGAGACTGTGACCATCCTACAGCGTTTTGTCGAAAAGTGATGAGCAAAAATCGCAAGATAATGGTTAATTCATATTAAAATGCTCTACTTGCTTTGCCAACAACAAAACTGAAGCAGTGAATACATATACCTACAACTTCTCTTGGCATTCTCGAGCATCCATAATATTTCTTCGAGATCTGACTTCCGATTAAGCTTCAGCTGCTCGAAGTTCTAGTACAAATTGAATAGATAGTTAACGGAACAGACTGGAAGATACCCTTCAGAATAGAGTCAGAGACACGTCAACATAGAAAAGTGTTCTTCAGTATTTTCGCGAAAAATGTGCGACAACCATGATTTCATAGTCATTCGCTTGTTTCCGTTTGAATGATACGATTGTAGACATGATACCAGTGTTAGGCTGCCCGCACGCAGAGGCGACGCGATGCGATGAGACGCAATCCAAGGAGATCCTAAGCGATGTTGAAAGACCTCGCACACAGAGGGAACGCGAAGCGATGCTCACGGACGCTGAGGCTGCTACTTATTCAAGTAATTCACTTAGATTAGATAGGCGGCAGTACACAAACAAATAGGCCCATCCCCAAAGAGACACTGGAACTTACGTCCTAGCCCTCTATGAGCAATTGCCATTATGTTAGTAGCATATAGAGGACTGGAGAAAAAAGAAAATAGGAGGAAGAATCTCTGCTAAAGAGACGATCATGAATGCACGCAAGCACGATCAATAGCCGCTGATATGCGAAGCTTGGATATGTCGAACTGTGTAGTTGGGGCGAGAGAGAGAAGAAGACGGAATAAGGTGGCCTCGGAAGCTTTGGCCGTTAAGAGTTTGCGACTCCTGGAGAAGGAGTTCTTAGCTGTGGGGGATGTCTCTCCCAATGTATGTCAAGACTATTTTTAAACGCGTTGACTGACTCCGCACTAACAACATCGGAAGAGAGTCTATTCCAAGTGCTGACTATGAACTACGGAAAGAACTGCTGACTGAAAGTCGTTCTTCGAGCGTTATGTTTAAGTTTTTTACCGTTGTTTCGTAAGTGATCATCAAGGTCTTTTTCAAAGAGTCCCGTTGTAGGTACGTCGTTGAAGCCATTCACATACCTGAATGTTTCTATTAGTTGCCCCCTGAGTCGTCTCTGCTCGAGCGAAATCGGACCCAGTTCCTTTAGGTGACATTCATACGGCTTGTTTCGCAGCTGAGGTATCAATTTCGTTGCTCTTCGTTGGACTTTTTCCATGTTATCGATATCTTTGCACAGATGTGGTGACCAGAATTGAACAGCAAATTCTAAGTGTGGCGTCACTAATGCCTTGTACAAATGAACGATGATGTCCTTGCACTTGTATTCAAAATTTCTGGTGATGAATCCGAGTACTCTGCTTGCCATTTTCACACTCTTGTCAACTTGCTGACTGTGTTGTAATTTGCTTGTAGGCTACTAGGGATTCCCAAGTTACGTAGTTGGTTGACAGCAGCCAATACCGTCCCGTTCATTTTCAATGGGGTTGAAGGGTTCACCAGCCCTATGTGCGTTATACTGACCATTTGTCGACATTGAAGTTCATCTACCACGTTGTGCTATATTCCATGAGGTGGTCACGGTCTTGTTGGAACACGGTTTTTTTTTGTGGCAGGATGACATAGTTTAGTGTCATCCGCAAATTTACTGATTTGTTAATTATTGTAATATATTGCTTCAACTAAATCTGATCATATCACAGTACACCTGCACAGAAATTTTTTTGCGCTATTACTATCCAATATTCCATTATTTTTGTACTTGCTGCATTTTCGAATGGCGTGGTAAACAAAGACATGAAATACCTGGTGAGCCAAGTTCGACACCACGCTGTGAAGTATCCTTTCGTCAGGGAGCAGATAATATATACATTTTTTGCTCTCCGCTCTTTCAATACCGTTAGTGATAAACTGCCCCTACACTATAACTTAATAATAATATCCTTCTCTGCAAATATTTTTCGCTTAATATAAATGGTCATGTGAGATATTAATTTTGTGAAAAGAAAGAACAGTGATGACTGATGAACAATTTGTTAACCCCTTTTTAATATCTTTTAGCTTACTCGAGAACAGGGGTGGGCAAACTCTTTGACTCATGGGCCACAAGGACTTTGGCAAATAGACGGGCCGGACTAGCACAAACAGAAAAACAATAACTTCAGTATTAATACCTTCGCCGTTTAGTGGGAACATATTTACTGGAGCTATGCAGTACTAGAGTGAATTAATACTATATAATAATTCATGTCATGTTTCTATGATTCATTTATTTATATATTATATATAGGTATTTATATTTTTCCTGTCACGCTCTATTGGAACGAGATAGGGAGTAAATAGGCAAATCTATTACCTCTCTGGGAATAAGATAGGAAGAAATTCAGGTGCTGAAGACTAGGCAAATCTATTCATTTTTTGCTCACTGGATTTTGGTACAATTTAATGAAGGTTTGTCGAACTCCAGCTGAGAGATCTGAGGTCGCCTGCAAGACCGTGTGTGGACATGTTCAAAGGTACTACGGGAGATGCCACTTGACTGGGCCGTATAATAGCTATGTAGTAATGGCTATGTACTAATAGCTTTGTAGTCAGTTTTTCAGGCAAAATGCTAAATTTTGTTGAGAAGCCGTCAAGATAAGTAAAAAAACACAAGAGACAACGGGGGTTTTCGTACATTACTGATTTTCTGCCATCATTTATAATGACGGCTCGGGCCACTAGGTTTGTAATAAGCGTTTAAAATGGGTCAATATCTATACGGCAGTGTTTCCCAAACTGTGGTGTCGCACACACCTACACCCTTGAGCTCGATGCACGGGGGTACACCGCGCACACCCTACTTATTTTCTATTCAGTATACAGATAGAAATTTTGTAAAATTCAATTAAAGGGGAACTTGAGTAAAAAAAGGCATTGAAAAAAATTCCGAGGAAATGTTGAAACTATAACTGCGGTAACGTACGAATATGATAATTCGTGACAAATGTGGTAGGTACAGTGTAATAAATTAGAAGTTCCTCAGTGGGTATTATATCGGTTTCATGCACCAAAAAACTAGGGTAATGGCTTAGGTATCGATAGGTACCGTTACCGATATTTTTAAGTCCATTTCAATTTACGTTAGAGGTATTACAGCATTCTCTCTGTAACCACCGTCTTAAACAGGTGTAGGCAGCTGCTGTGCTTCTGTTATAAGTTTCGTGTATAAACTCAATGATATGTTGTTGCTAAAAGCAAAAATATACACCAGTGGTGTAGTTTGAAGCATTTTCTATGACAACTGCCTGCCATTGCACTCCGAATATTCGTGCATTTTTTTTTTTATTTCTTTCCTAACCTCCAAAATACAGTACCAGTACTGTAGAAGTGTACATTGAGGCAAGGAAAAGGTTAAAAAAGACTAGTAGGCAAATCTTACCTGAGAATTGACTCTGCAGTGCTACAGTTTTGTTGCCTATTATATAGTCAGAGCTCCCGAGTGCCTTATCCGCAGAGATGTTGCAGCTTGCCGCAGTTCCTGCTGACGAGGTTAGTATTGTAAAGTTAGGTAGGATCTCTACTTTCCTCTTTCTGCCCCGTGAGGTGGGCTGTCGATCGAGATAGCCGACCTGGTA
>LQNS02277999.1:2960099-2972214 GCA_001587735.2 Parhyale hawaiensis
CCTACTAACATAATGGCAATAGCTCATAGAGGGCCGGGGTGTAAGTCCCGGTGTCTCTTTGGGAATGGGCCTTTTGGTTCGTCTACTGCCGCCTATCTAATCTAATCTAATCTATTTATTGCACGCAAAAACGTGCTGGTTTTGGAACAACTTTTTGGCACACATTCATGTGCTTGTCCAGCACGCCCTACCCTACTCTTCTTCAGTATACTAAAAGATGTGGCAAAATGTTTGATGTAATGTCAGCTGGATTTCCACATTGTTACCTGAGTGATATTCGGGAAGTCGCTTGGAATTGAATTGAATCAGAATTTAATAAGCTGTACATTTTTCTGCTGTCATTAGAGAACTGTATCCAGAAATGATGGGCATCTATCTGATTTCTATCGGGAGCAGCGTCTGATAATCACTGAAAATTTTGTGATTGGGAAGCAACAAAATGTTGAGTGGACTGACGGCTTCTGACGGCGTCAAAAGAATATCCTGTGAACCTCTTGTGTGATGATTTTTGAACGAGGATCAGGAGGTTTTATGCACGCCACCCGGCGTATGCGTATGAGTCAATGTACGCTCTGACTTAAGGGAGAGTCGGCAGCGAAGTAATGAAGCCCTTCCTATACATGACAACGATTGTAAATAATGATAATAGCATAGTGACAGCGCGCACCACCCTCTATCTCATGAGCAATTTTCTATTTTATCTGCTGCTCCAGATGCGAATGTTAGGGTTTTAGAATCCCTTTACATTGCTAAACAGCGACCATCTTTAAACATAGATCAATATGCCGTACACCTCTTTATACAATGTGAATCTATCATATTTTTTCCAATTTTACTTCCAATTCCCATAATTATAGTCAAAATATTTCACGGTATGAATTTTGCTTGTTTATTTTACAGATGCATTCATTGATAATGACGAAGTGTCGAAGCCAGCTGGTTTGAAAGCCAATTAGATGATTTTTATTGTTGCCTTGGTGTTTTTATTCCTATGGTGAGAAAGTAAATCCAATCATTGTAACAGTATATATATATATATATATATATATATATATATATATATATATATATATGTATATATATATATATATATATATAGAGGAGTTGTAGCGCATGGATTGAGCCCCTTTGATTTCCAAAGGGGTTCCTAGAGTTCACTGTCCTTTCCCTGCTACAAACATTCAAACACGTGTCATTTTCTACATGTATTTTCATAATAATATTATTGCATTAATTACCTGCTCCTATCGTCGCCTCTGATCTTTTCAGAGCCTCATCGCCCAGATGCGACCGGGGGAGAAGGGGGCGGTGCCGACAACTTTGTGAACCACTAGATCAGGCGCACACTAAAGAATGTTTATACATAAGCGTTAAATTAACTAAGCCAGATTGATAGGCTGCATTTAATTTTTTATTAGGCCGTTAAACTTTCAGAATAAGGAACGGCCCACAATAGCTGATCGTTAAATCTCAGGGCGCACTAAATATTCCTTGTCGTTAGCGGCAGCTGTGAAAATATTGCACTCTCTGGGACATTATTTGCTGCTGAACAAAACTAGGACGTGCGCGCATTGTGTTGTTTCGACTCTTCTTACGCTCGTTTTCTTCGACGTATCATCAACGATTATAATGATTACATATTTCTGATGTCGCAACTAATATTATAATTGAACATATGGCATGAACAATAAAATAATAAAAATCTCCATTCGATGACACAGTGAAAGTGCAAGTCGAATTTGGCGTAAGTTGAACTAGCGCCAGTCGAGGATTCTGTAAATATATTTGCGAGTGAATTAATTCAAATTCGGGGTTCTTTTTCTTGCGTCCCACGCCTTAATAATTCCAGGTGTATTTGTTTGGCCCGCAGACTACATCAGTATGTATATAGACGTCCAAATCCAACATTATTTCGATAATAACGTAATTATATTGATTTATTCTTTTATTTCATTTATACGAGCGCAGCGTATCTCCTATGTCGTTAACAATTGTTTTTCGTTGTTAGGTGTTCGTTACTGCGACAAGGACTATGGTAATATATGAAGTAGTATTGGTGGCGTTCGCTTATTTTGATTTTTAAAGGGAAGAATAACTAGGCGACTGCAAGGCAACTCGTATAAAGCATAATCACAAGTAATAGGAACGACTAAAGGTTTTTCTGCCATCGTTTTTTGACGGAATGTATACACACTAATACAACTATTTTAGGGAACTAAATACACAGTTCACCTCTTTGTGTCAAATTTGTTCAGTCCCCTTAAGGGATGCATAGGATGGATCATAGGGTTATGTTAGTTAACTTTTCACCCATCCTTTGTTATGGGGAGCAGCGATCCCAGGGGATCGTGTAATGTACCTTATTAGCTTTCCCTTCGGGACGTCTAACTTTCGTACACGCTTCTTTCCAATTTGACACCCTTACTGATTTAACTTTTATCTGTTCTCCCTTCTCTTTCCCGACTTGCTGTTCCCATGAGGGTTAGGGCGCTGGCACACCAGAAGCAGTTGAGCTGGCAGGCGGGCAGGCTGGCAGCCATGCAGTATGCCTTACACGCCTCGAGTAGCATAGCAGGAGCGAAGGTGCAGCTTAGCAGTGTTGCCAATTTAGCATTTTTATGCTGGATTTAAAATTTTGGGATGTTTAGCATCCAAAAATGGATTAGTGTTTAGCAGGAAAAAAGCAGGAAATTTGAATTTTTAGCATTTGTGACATTTTTCTGACTTATCTAACACTATATGCCGAATTTAATGCTATTGACACAACGTAAGGCACAATTGCGATAAAATTATCCTTCGTGGATTATTGAAGCATTGCAGGGAAATTGTAACTCTGCCGACCGTACCAACGTGTATTAAATTTGTTCATTGTGATACAGATCGAGTAGATGTCTTCGCGTCATATGTTTGCTCAGGAGCTATTCAGTGCAATGTCATATCTATTATATTTATGATCCTTATTCTTAGTGCCGGTTGAACTTATAAAGTAATTCAGCATATCCTTCGCCTCGCAATGAGTAAAGATAAAGCGAAGTACGCTCAAAAGTTCAACAAAGTGTACAAACTCGATAGTCCATATCTGAGTACTTCTTTTACGAGTTACATACGTTGTTAAAAAAATGAGATATATCTACGGGGGAAGTCAAGTCAGCCGTATATATTTGCTGCCATGCAACATTAAATTCCTATCCAGGCGACTTGTGCAAAAATACAAAATCCGGAACCAATACTTAAACAGTGATATATCGCACTATGTGTGCAAACGTAGTGGAGATTGTTATAAATACTTATTTCAATGAAAATTTAAATACTGATAGCAAATTTAGCTTCTAAATGAATGAATATAATGATATCACTACTTACTCATCAAATTATTTTTTTTGTAGTTCCGGAGAAAGCCAATTTAAGGATGTGGCAGCACTTGCTTTAAAATAAATTTTACTCCATTCGAATGCCGAAGTCGAACGTTATTCAGCAGCATGAACGCCGTGAAAAATAAGGTTAGAAAAATGTAACTGCTTATGCTATCAGCTATTCTTACTGTAAAATATGGCCTAAAGAGGCATAACAAATGCTAGAAAAACTTCAAACTGCCAAAAGTTGCCTTCAACAAAATTGGATTGATCTATTTGTATGACAAGACGATCATAGCCCCCGTACAGAATGCACAGCTTGTCTGCCAATTATGATAAATTGCATTGGAACTGTAGTTCAACAAGAAATCGGTGGAGCATAATCTTTTCCCTCTGTCTTTGTAACTAGATGCTGATTTTTTCTGCAGCAATTTTGCAGGAAAGTCCAAATTTCATTTGGCAACACTGAGCAGCAGTGCGCACCTGACGCAGAACCTCTGCGATCAACGTCCCGGTGGACGCTGATCGCAGTCCAGCGATGAAACTCAGAGTTTTTTCGAATTCCCCAAATGGGAGTTCTAGATTTTCCCAGATCTTAAGCAAATTCCGCAGATAGTTATAAAAGAATACAAATAAAAATTTGATCCTTATCACAATGTATGTGGTAACAGGAAACAGTTAATTATTCACGTAATTATTAAGTTTAAGGCTTGGAAAAATTTCCCAAATTGGTCTGAAAATTTCAGGAACTCTCTCAAATTCCCAAGATCTGGAGAAAATTCCCAAAGAGTGGCAGCCCTGTATCGCACGTCTGGCAAGGCACACAGCAGCAGTTAGAGCAGGAATCGGTCGCACCGCCCGCCGCAAGAGCTGGCTGCTCTGAACGGCAGCTGCCTGCTAAACTGCCGCTGTTCGGTGTACACGCTCCAATGCATTTCGTGCTTCTCAGATGCTGCCCGCCGGCCTGACAGCTTTTCGCTGAACCGCGTTTCGTGTGCCAGCGCCCTTTATCCCGTGAGGGAGCACCTTTGTCCGTGGGTTCCACAGGTCGATCGGTATTCCATATGTCCCTTTTTCTTCCTTTATGGCATCGTCTCTGGGCCGAAATGGAAGCTTAACCCACTGACTACACTAACTTGAATTTGTTCAACATTGTTTCTGGAATGTCGTCCGAATAAGCCTAGAAGTCAATGAACCCACTCCAGCGCATACGGAATTTCACGACCGGTCGTCTGGGGCGTGTTCCATCCATGCTTAAGAACAATTGACCGTCTGAAATACGGCGCACCCCCTAATATCAGAAGCTAAAGCGATAGCATATTGTACTCTCAATTGCAAATCAGCAGGCGATTGCAAAGGTAATAGTTTCCAAGATGCGGTGCATTGGTTACCTTACCGTATTGACGCACCGCATGCTCTGTCCTTAAAGTTTCATGAAACGCCATTGTGGCTGAAACAAACGCCTACAAGTCGCGTTGTTTTATTTAAATGCAACTATCGTCTTATTTTTTAAGTTATAGATGTTTTTATATGAACGAGGATGTATCTATTCCCGAAGTTGTTTCTTCTTTCGTAGTTAATAAACTTTAGCTTTTTGTAGGGTATATTTTTCAGCAATCCTGTAGTTATTATCATGGAACTCTCCAATTTCTGGACCACTGAAGTGCAAATTTTTCTCTCTGCCTAAGTTTTAAGAAGGCCGACAAAGAAATTAGTCCAGGCGTTAATATATCCTTCGCATTTCGTGAACTTATTCTCACGGTATTGCTGAGCGAAAGAAAGCGATTTTCTTGTGAAAGAAGCCCGGAAGTTCATCGAAATTCAAGTTAAGTTTCTCTGCTCGAGCGTCGCGGGATTCCAAAGTTTCCGAATATTAGAGAGTTGCCGTGGCAGCCTGCAACCTTGACTTCGTAGTTTGGGCTTGGGAGGAAAACTGTCATCGAGTCATGTGAGTGATGATTGTAATTCAAGAATTTGATGCTATCTACTTATTGAACATGATTCTCATGTAGCTAAATAATAATTTCTTTCGTTACCTTGACTCAAAGCACAGCCATAGACCGCAACAGTACTTGAATCTTATGCCCAAAAGTGGCCTCTTACGCTGGCGGCCAAAATGGGGAAAATGGAATTTTCTCAAGAGCTATTATGAACATGCAGACACGGTCATGCAAGCAAGCTCCCAAGTGCGTCCCCGCCGTATCCAAGATACCTTCTCAGCAAGAAAAATGTTGGGTACCGTGGAATTTTTTCTTCAGTATTAGATAGGGGGGGAAAATAATAGTTCTTGAGGAAATCCCATTTTACCGTTGCCGACTTTTGGCCGCCAGCGTCAGACCTAAGAGTCAAGTACTGCTGCGGTCTATGGTACAGCTATAGTGAATTTACCAACAAGAAGGAAATAATCAAAGAATTTAGTTCTTTAGGTGTTAATATTCGTAATGAAAACAAATTTGAGACCTTTATATACAGAAAAAATAAATATTCGTTGGCTTAGGTATTAGATTGGATTCATTTGTTCCATCGATATGTAAACGAAGTTTTATACCTTGCTTAGTTATTCCAGCATTAAAATTTGTTCTCTCACAACACTCCTTCACTGGGACGTAGCATTCTTTAAAATTATTACATGCAAAACGGATTCCCGTAAATTTTAGTTCGAAATGTATTTTGCAAAGTATTGGAAAATATTTATATTACATCCCCTACCTAATGCATGGAACGAAGAGAGAGAGAGAGGGAGAATGAGTTAGTGTATTCTATTCACCGTTTCTAGGAGGTAATTCTACTGTTTAGCAACTCTGAATTTTAGCTTCTAAGGCGATTTTACCAACCAGTCAATGTTAAAGTTACGTTTAAAGACTCAAATTCGGTTGGGTTATTCTAAAATTTATCGATACTCTACCACTTTCACCTGCTCAGTACAGTAATCTATGAAGCCATAGCAGTTCCATCAGTGTACTGCTTTTCACAATGGTGAAACCAGGGGCAAATGCATGATAGTAGTGATTTTTCAACACATATCTACATCTTTTCGCTCTCATCAGTGGTAAACATATATTAATAGCAAGATCTATTATCTATCTCTTTAATCTTTTAGGACATAATATAACACAAAATTATCAATTTCTTGATCACTACTCCAATATTGGTTTGAAAATATTTGGATCAGTTTATATTCACACTTTCCATTCTTTTGGGTCTTTCTAGCTGTCATATCGGTCTATGTAGTAACTAACATCACTGTTGTACAAACCAATACTTTATTGCACCATTCATTCATTCATTTGTGTCTAGTGTAACATCAGTATTAAAACTTCATTGTTCCACCCAGCAGCACCATCCATCCATTCTTTAGTGTTTGTTGTAGCCTCATAATATATATTAGGTATATATTACCATTCTTAGCTGTCGATTCTACAACTTCAGAATGAGCCATTATGCGACATTGAAATGACGTTACTAATCTGGTAAACTATCATTCTTTGAACAGTTGAAACTTTAGCGATTATTCTGCCATTCGGTGCCGAATCGACTTAGTCATATTTAAGATTTTACTTTGGAAATTGGATAAAATACTTTTGTGACACCATCTTTTTTTAACATTACCAAGCTGCTTCTACTTTCTCTAACTTGTTCTTGTTACGATTTGTTTTGGAGCCACGTTCAATTTCTTGAATATCTATGAGAATTATATTTTTTGCTAGTTCGTGGGAGTTCAAGGTCCTTAACTGTTTCGGCCTTGGCGACTTTCTCAAGAAACTTCTCGCTGTTTTTTTGCAAAATATCGCAGAAGCTGCTTTCTTTTGTTGTCTTTGCTTCACAAATTCCTGAAAGGAGTCCATTATGTCAAATTTACTGAAAAGGACGAGCCGCATTTTGCTTAGGAATCTCAACTTGTGCTATCCTTGGCCGACCTAACTTTATTTCTCATCGCACAGTGGATTAATTTTGTATTCTGCGCTGCCAGAAACTCTAAAACAAAGAAAAAAACGGGAAGCTCTACAGATTAAAGCAGTTCCGGCCGCCCAAGTCGGAGATGGGCAGAAAATTGCTTTTCTCTTGCTGTTTTGTTGCCGTGCGGCAGCTGCCGTGCAGGGAGAGCACCCAGACAGGTGCAGGGTTCGAATCCTGGGCAGACCACGGTCATTTCTTGGTCGCGCTAGTAGGTGATTGTGTAGCTAGATGGAACTTGTGGAAATTTCACAGAACAAAAAGATTGTTTTCAGTGATACATTAGACCCATACCTACCATGCATACGAAGTGTGTACAGCTAGGTGAAACTTGTGGAAATTTCACAGAACAAAAAGATTGTTTTTCAGTGATATATTAGACCCATACCATGCATACGAAATGAAACAAAATGTTCCGAGTCAGACTGTAAACCTTCTACCTATGACCTGCGGGCAGTAGCAGCTTAGATTTAAAGTGGCTCCTGTTGCTCGCTCGTGAGACGCTATCAACATTTCCCTAAAATTTCCTTATTCTAATGCTGAAAGCGCAACAATTGTGTACTAAGGAAGGAACGAAGGGAGAAATAAGCTGAATATTATAAAACAGATGTCCGAATTTTTGTCAAATTCTGGCATTTGTCCCTTGTGCACATTAATTTGTTCAATGTTATAGGTCACATTATATACCTACGAGTGCAGCTACGATTGCAGCTATTTCTTGGTTGTGCCTTTGTATTACTGTATATTGTAATGCATTTATATAAGTAGGTGCTGCAATGGTCCTAATCTTGATCAAAATACATTGGCAATTCTTTGTTGTGCTTGTGCATAATGGCGTAATATTATACAGAGTACAGATGGAGCTGCAACAGGGACGAAAACTGTAGTTGACTGCAAACGCCTGCTTTCCTCTGGAGCCATCTGGCGTGTATCTGCAGCACGAACCACTGCGTATGGGTGTGCCAGGTGTTGCGATCAGGCTGGCTTTACCTGTACGTAACGCCATCACAGCCCGCCACACATCCGAATGCGCTGCTCTTGCCTAGGAAACAACAAACTGTGCGCAGGTCTTTGACTTTTATTTTAATGCAATTTATTTCAAAAATGTAATAAAGGTACGAGCATAATGCCGTGATCACTTCAGCATCGACATTTCGAATACAATACTGAAACTATATAGAGAGCTATCGAAACCTCGCTGTCAGTAGTGTCATTTCTTTCTTTTTTTCTCAATTGGGTGGTCACCCTTCGTTGATTAGGAGCAGAAGTTATTCTGCTGTAACTCGAAAATACGAGTAAGGACATAAGTGCCAGTTCATGTTTATTACTCTTGACCCATTGCAAAATTTGAGCTCATAATACACAGGTGATCTGCAACGTCAGGCTTTATTATTGAACGACGATATCTAATCTTTGAAAAATGAATCAATGGTAATTGCCAGTTCCCTAATACTTTACCTCACCTACAAAGCACATCGCTGCTCTGCAGGCGTATTTCCGCCTGCTTTGCACCATTCACTTCTACAAACGTGTTATCTCTATTGATCATAGGTATTATTCTAACCTGGTGGTGCCTTCAACCACACGTGTTATTTCACCCTGTTGCCACTCTCGACCACAGGTATTAACCGTAACCTTCATCGACCTCCAGTATTATTTAAACCTTTAGTCGGCGCCCCGTTCAAACAACTTTAACTTCGATTGACGGTTGCGGGTTTTCTGCCGGGAGTGCTTCATTTTAATGGAGCTGGTGCATGCCGCTAGACCATTACATTCTCAGCTTAAGCCTTCCTGCAACAATCGCACTGGTGCTGCGCGCTTCCATTCCCAACTTTCGCAGTTTCCGGCGCTTCCGAATCTGATGAGTTTTGCACGTTTGCTTTGTGGAGTCTGGCCACGGTTTGTATTTACAGTATTTACGTGGGAATGGTGGGAATGGATGCTGTATGTTGGCAAAAACTGTTCTGTTACTGACGAGGTCGGACGCTGTTGGTATCTGTTTTTTATAATATAATATTTACGCTGGATGGATTGAGTGTTCTGGCTAAAACCATTCCGGTACTGACGAGCTTGGACAATGTTCGTATTTATTTACGTTGGATAGATGCAGAATTACGGCGAAAACGGTTTCTTTCTTAGCGAGTTTGCTTGCTTTGTTCTAGTTTCTATGCTAGGCTGGTGCTGTGTTTTATATTCCGCTGCTGCAGAGTTTGATCGTGGTTCCTGTTTCTTGCTTCAAGCATTCCCATGCTGTTGAGCTGATGAGATTGCTATTACTGCGAAGATTTACGTGTGAATGGGTAGCAAGAGTGTTTGGCTGAGACGCTGGTGAAAAAGTGTGCCAATCTGTGTATTGGGTGAACTATTACGATTAAAATGCTGGTCGGTCGACATTTGATTTACATGTAAATTTATCAAGATTTTAAATTTTCAACTCATCATTTGCTGCTTTCACAGTATATTGACTTGATTTTAAGCACTGGGACTACCGAATGTATTTCGGTATTCGGTAGTACCGGCGGTATTTTACCGAAATACCGATACCGAATCTTTACTGAATCTTCTACCGATACCGATTATATGTACCGAATGACTTCCTTCGGTACATTATAATTTCCCGCACCCACAAAAGAAACTTTTTAGCCCTCTATGGCCCACCGTCTTTCCTGGACGACAGTAGAAAAGTTCTATTCATTTTCGTTCAGTTGATCTTTTTCACGCTGTATTACACTTCATTCAAGTGAAGAGACGTTGCGCTGTGAGAATTGGACGTATTGTATCATAATGTTTCGCTCACGCAACTGTCACGTCCTTCCTAGCTTAGTGGAGCGTGAATTGCCAGTGGATGATGTATTTTAAGGCTTGAAATAGGTGCGCTATGCTCTCTAGAATGCATTAAGAGACTTAAAAATTTGTTTTCGTGGACACATATATATATATATATATATGAGGAGTTTTTTGAAACGTTCATGCCCGGTAGGCATGTAACCTCTGTTTTAAAAGCAGCTTACTGGCGTTCTTGCCCCTAAGCTGGCAGTGATTTTCCGGCGCCTGATACGGTTAGGAAATTTTCTCCCTTGTTGGCGTAATGGGAATATCATTCCCATTCCCAAGGGTTCAGTGTCGCCCCATGTCGCCAACTACCGGCCCATTACGCTGACGCCCATTTTGTCGAAGGTGTTCGAGGAATTGGTCGCTTTTAAGCTTGGTCATTTTGCTGAAGTTAAGGGTTTGCTGCCTGCTATTCAGTTTACGTCTAGAATTGATTTCTATTGTTGTGACACCTTGTTGTCGGTGCCGCACCATTTTCAGTCGGCTCTGGATTGTCGGTCTGAGGCACGCTTTTTACAGTTGGACTTTAGCACGGCGTTTGTCCGGGTCAATTTCGGGGGTCTATTATACAAGCTTGAATAGTTTGGGCGGTTGGTTCTGTCAATCATTCGTGATGTTATTTCTATGCAAACGCAGAGTGTATCAGATGACGGTTTTTTGAGTGCCTTATCGCGGTTGAGTCTGGCATCCCTCAGGGTAGCGTGCTTGGCCCGCTGATATTCGTTCTGTGTACTAGTGACATGTTCTCTTCGCTGGAAAACACGATGATCAACTATGCCGACGATTCCAATTTGATAGCAGTGATACCTGCTCCCCTCATGCGTAACGCTGTCGCTTAGTCTCTGAATAGAAATGTCACTCATTACTAGTGCATAGTGCTCGGCCTGGAGTATCAAGCTGAATGCTAGTAAGACAAAGTCTATGATTGTCAGTCGGTCTCGGACACTTGCACCACATCTGGAGATAGATGACACTTTGCTTCAGGGGTCTAGTTCCTTGGAGATTCTTGGTGTTATCTTTGAAGAGATGCTTATTTTTCAGCCGAATATTATGTGACTGGTGCCATGCACTTCCAGTAAGATCGGGTTCCTGCGTAAGGTGAATTCTGTGTTTGGTGACAGGAAAACTGTCCGCAGATGCTTTTATGCTATTTTGCTGCCTGTGTTAGAGTACTGCTCGCCGGTCTGGGCTTCAGCAGCTGACAGTCACGTCTGTTGGACCGACTTGTTTGTTCGGACAGCATACTGTGCGCAGATAATGATCCGGTGCAACTACCCAACAAGATAGGGGGTGGCGAACACTGTATGTTCTATTAGGTGTACGATAATGAGAGGCATTGGTTGTATTCTTCTGTCCCAGCCCTCAAAGTCTCTAGGAGAATTACACGTGCTGCGGTCAGTCTGCACTCTTTCACGTCGGAGAATGTTAGGTGCCGAACTAATCGGTTCGGTCGGTGCTTCGTACCTGGTCTGTGGGGGTTTGGAACTCATTGCCGGTATCGGCTTTTGGTCGTCTCGGCCTGCAGGCGTTCAAGTCAGCTGTACATGGCTTTCTGTTGGATTTCCTTTGGCAGCATTTCGGGCTTTCCGGTTTTGCAAAGTGCTACATTTGGGTTATGTTTCATGTCCGTTGGGCGCGGGCCCGAAGTTTTATTAATAATACCCAACCAAATACCGAATTAATACCCTATCATTCGGTACATTGTTGGAAAAATACCGAAATACCGAACCAAATGACTCGTTTTTTTACTACCGAATGGCGATACGACGGTACAGAAAAAATACCGAGTCCCTGATCTGTTCATTTTGTAATTTAGTTTACCAATTGTTTGCAGATTTTTTTTTACCTCATGTGGAATATATCGCTATAATCTACTATATAATAATTCACGTCGTGTTTTTATTTATTTATTTATTTATTTATTTATTTATTTATATCTTTCCTGTCACGCTCTATGGGAATAAGATAGGAGAAAA
>LQNS02277999.1:3024438-3044200 GCA_001587735.2 Parhyale hawaiensis
TTACTGAAAAGGACGAGCCGCATTTTGCTTAGGAATCTCAACTTGTGCTATCCTTGGCCGACCTAACTTTATTTCTCATCGCACAGTGGATTAATTTTGTATTCTGCGCTGCCAGAAACTCTAAAACAAAGAAAAAACGGGAAGCTCTACAGATTAAAGCAGTTCCGGCCGCCCAAGTCGGAGATGGGCAGAAAATTGCTTTTCTCTTGCTGTTTTGTTGCCGTGCGGCAGCTGCCCTGCAGGGAGAGCGCCAACACAGGTACAGGGTTCGAATCCTGGGCAGACCACGGTCATTTCTTGGTCGCGCTAGTAGTTATTGTGTGATGGAACTTGTGGAAATTCCACAGAACAAAAAGATTTTTTTTTTCAGTGATATATTAGACCCACGCCATGCATACGAAGTGTGTACAGCTAGGTGAAACTTGTGGAAATTCCACAGAACAAAATGATTGGTTTTCAGTGATATATTAGACCCGTGCCATGCATACGAAATGAAATGAAAAAATATGTTCCGAGTCAGACTGTAAATCTTCCACCTATGACCTGCGTACAGTAGCAGATTAGATTTGAAGTGGCTCCTGTTGCTCACTCGTGAGACGCTTTTCAACATTTCCCTAAAATTTCCTTATTCTAATGCTTAAAGCGCTATAATATTGCACTAAGGAAGGAACGAAGGGAGGAATAAGCTGAATATTATAAAACAAATGTCCGAATTTTGGTCAAATTCTGGCATTTGTCCCTTGTGCACGTTAATTTGTACAATGTTATAGGTCACCTTATATACCTACGAGTGCATCTACGATTGCAAGCATTTCTTGGATGTGCTTTTGTATTATTGTACATTCTTATAGGTTACATTTATGTAAGTAGGCGCAGCAATGGTCCGAATCTTGATCGAAATACATTGGCAATTCTTTGTTGTGCTTGTGCATTATGGCGTAATATTATACAGAGTACAGATGCAGCTGCAATAGGGACGAAAACTGTGGTTGACGGCAGACGCCTGCTTTCCTCTGGAGCCATTTGGCGTGGATCTGCAGCACGAACCACTGCGTGTGGGTGGCCCAGGTGTTGCGATCAACTTGACTTTACCTGTACGTAACGCCCTCACAGCCCGGCACACGTCCGAACGCGTAGTTCTTGCCTAGGAAACACAGACTGTGCGCAGGTCTTTGACTTTTATTTAATTGCAATTTATTAAAAAAAAAGTAATAAAGGTACGAGCATAATGCCGTGATCACTTCAGCATTGACATTTGGAATACAATACTGAAACTATATAGAGAGCTATCCAAACCTCGCTGTCAGTAGTGTCATTTCTTTATTTTTTTTTTCTCAATTGGGTGGTCACCTTTCGTTGATTAGTAGCAGAAGTTATTCTGCTTTAACTCGAAAATACGAGTAAAGACATAAGTGCCATTTCATGTTTATTACTCTTGACCCATTGCAAAATTTGAGCTCATAATACACAGGTGATCTGCAACGTCAGGCTTTATTATTGAACGACGATATCTAATCTTTGAAAAATGAACATATCAATGGTAATTGCCAGTTCCCTAATACTTTACCTCACCTACATATATATAGCACATCGCTGCTCTGCAGACGTATTTCCGCCCGCTTTGCACCATTCACTTCTACAAACGTGTTATCTCCATTGATCATAGGTATTATTCTAACCTGGTGGTGCCTTCAACCACACGTGTTATTTCACCCTGTTGCCACTCTCGACCACAGGTATTAACCGTTACCTTCATCGACCTCCAGTATTATTTGACCCCTTAGTCGGCGCCCCGTTCAAACAGCTTTAACTTCGATTGACGGTTGCGGGTTTTCTGCCGGGAGTGCTTCATTTTAATGGAGCTGGTGCATGCCGCTAGACCATGCCGCTAGACCATTACATTCTCAGCTTAAGCCTTCCTGCAACAATCGCACTGGTGCTGCGCGCTTCCGTTCCCAACTTTCGCAGTTTCCGGCGCTTCCGAATCTGATGAGTTTTGCACGTTTGCTTTGTGGAGTCTGGTCACGGTTTGTATTTACAGTATTTACGTGGGAATGGTGGGAATGGATGCTGTATGTTGGCAAAAACTGTTCTGTTACAGACGAGGTCGGACGCTGTTGGTATCTGTTTTTTTATAATATAATATTTACGCTGGATGGATTGAGTGTTCTGGCTAAAACCATTCCGGTACTGACGAGCTTGGACAATGTTTGTATTTATTTACGTCGGGTAGATGCAGAATTACGGCGAAAACGGTTTATTTCTTAGCGAGTTTGCTTGCTTTGTTCTAGTTTCTATGCTAGATTGGTGCTGTGTTTTATATTCCGTTGCTGCAGAGTTTGATCGTGGTTCCTGCTTCTTGCTTCAAACATTCCCATGCTCATCAGCTTGGTCACATTTTGTGTTTGTGTAGGTTGATGCAATGAACTGTTGATGCTTAAACCCATTATCGCACTCTGTCTATTTTACTGGACGGTATTAACAGCGCTTTTCTTTCGAAAAAACAAGATTTACATTATCCATTAATGGGTTAAATCTTGAATACCGACTGTGCCTATTCTGTTTCGTTAAATGAGATTGCTATTACTGCGAAGATTTCCGTGTGAATGGGTAGCAAGAGTGTTTGGCTGAGACGCTGGTGAAGAAGTGTGCCAATCTTTATATTGGGTGAACTATTCCGATTTAAATGCTGGTCGGTCGACATTTGATTTACATGTATATTTATCAGGATTTAAAATTTTTAACTCATCATTTGCTGCTTTCACAGTATATTGTCTCGATTTTCAGCACTGGGACTACCGAATGTAATTCGGTAGTACCGGCGGTACTTTCATTTACCGAAATACCGATACCGAATCTTTACTGAATCTTCTACCGATACCGATTGGATGTACCGAATGACTTCCTTCGGTACACTTTAATTTCCCGCACCCACAAAAGAAACATTTTAGCCCTCTATGGCCCACCGTCCTTCTTGGACGACAGTAGAAAAGTTTTATTAATTTTCGTTCAGTTGATCTTTTTCACGCTGTGTTACACTTCAATCAACAGAAGAGACGTTGTGCTGTGAGAATTGGACGTATTGTGTCATAATGTTTCGCTCACGCAACTATCACGTCCTTCCTAGCTTAGTGGAGCGTGAATTGCCAGTGCATGATGTATTTTAAGGCTTGAAATAGGTGCTCTATGCTCTCTAGAATGCAATAAGAGACTTTAAAATGTGTTTTTGTGGATACATATGCATATATATATATATGTAAGGAGTTTTTTTTTTAAACCTTCATGTCCGGTAGGCATGTTTCCTCTGTTTTAAAAGCAGCTTACAGGCGTTCTTGCCCCTAAGCTGGCAGTGATTTTCTGGTGCTTGATGCGGTTAGGAAATTTTCCCCCTTGTTGGCGTAATGGGAATATCATTCCCAATCCCAAGGGTCCAGTGTCGCCCCATGTCGCCAACTACCGGCCCATTACGCTGACGCCCATTTTGTCGAAAGTGTTCGAAGAATTGGTCGCTTTTAATCTTGGTCATTTTGCTGAGGTTATGGGTTTGCTGCCTGCTGGTCAGTTTACATATAGAATTGGTTTCTATTGTTGTGACACCTTGTTGTCGGTGCCGCACCATTTTCAGTCTACTCTGGATTGTCGGTCTGAGGCACGCCTTTTACAGTTGGACTTTAGCACGGCATTTGTCCGGGTCAATTTCGGGGGTCTATTATACAAGCTTGAATAGTTTGGGCGTTTGGTTCTGTCAATCATTCGTGATGTTATTTCTATGCAAACGCAGAGTGTATCAGATGACGGTTTTTTGAGTGAATCAGTCGCGGTTGAGTCTGGTATCTCTCAGGGTAGCGTGCTTGGCCCGCTGATATTCGTTCTGTGTACTAGTGACATGTTCTCTTCGCTGGAAAACACGATGATTAACTATGCCGACGATTCCAATTTGATAGCAGTGATACCTGCTCCTCTCATGCGTAACGCTGTCGCTTAGTCTCTGAATAGAAATGTCACTCATTACTAGTGCATAGTGCTCGGCCTGGAGTATCAAGCTGAATGCCAGTAAGACAAAGTCTATGTTTGTCAGTCGGTCTCGGACACTTGCACTGCAGCATCCACATCTGGAGATAGATGACACTTTGCTTCAGGGGTCTAGCTCCTTGGAGGTTCTTGGTGTTATCTTTGATGAGAAGCTTAATTTTTCAGCCAAATATTATGTGACTGGTGCCATGTACTTCCAGTAACATCGGGTTCCTGCGTAAGGTGAATTCTGCGTTTGGTGACAGGGAGATAACTGCAGATGCTTTTATGCTTTTTTGCTGCCTGTGTTAGATTATTGCTCGCCAGTCTGGGCTTCAGCAGCTGACAGTCACGTCTGTTGGACCGACTTGTTAGTTCGGTCAGCATCCTGTGCGCAGATAATGATCTGGTGAAATTGCCCCACAAGAGAGGGAGTGGCCGAACTCTGTATGTTCTATTAGGTGTACGATAATGAGAAGCATTGTTTGTATTCTTCTGTCCCAGCCCTCAAAGTCTCTTGGAGAATTACACGTGCTGCGGTCGGTCTGCACTTTTTCACGTCGGAGAATGTTAGGTGCCGAACTAATCGGTTCTGTCGGTGCTTCGTACCTGGTCTTTTAGGGTTTGGAACTCCTTGCCGGTATCGGCTTTTGGTCGTCTCGGCCTGCAGGCGTTCAAGTCAGCTGTACATGGCTTTCTGTTGGATTTCCTTTGGCAGCATTTCGGGCTTTCCGGTGTTGCAAAGTGCTACATTTGGGTTATGCTTCATGTCCGTTGGGCGCGGGCCCGAAGTTTTATTAATAATACCCAACCAAATACCGAAAAAATACCGAATCAATACCCTATCATTCGGTACATTGTTGCAAAAAAAACCGAATTACCTAACCAAATGACCCGTTTTTTACTACCGAATGCCGATACGGCGGTACAGAAAAAATACAGAGTCCTTGCTCTGTTCATTTTACAAATTAGTCTACCAATTGTTTGCTGATTGTTTTTTTACCTCATGTGGAATATATCGCTATAATATATAATACTGGATTAGTAATTGCCATTTTGTTCCCTATTTATCGTGATATTTGTACGAGGTTCGTAGATTATTTCTGTCTTACCCTTATCTATGCGGAGATTTTGTACAGGCTTTTTTTTATTTAACATCAAATTTATCTATAATGTGTTAAATACTGACCTTCAATTTGTTTTAGAGCACATTCGATCACTATTTTGTATGCCATAAATTTCTAGCTCAAAGGTACCTCAATGGATGTCAGCTTCTAAAATATTACCCGTTCTGTTTCTAATGTGATTCAAATGTTTGCCGCGACTTCACAACACTTTTAATATTTGAATGTACATTGGTAGTTTAAATCATATATTTGTAGCTTTATGTTTCTAGTGCAATGCCCGTGCAGAAAAAAAAATAATTAATTTGTCGACGTAAGCAGTTTCTCAGAAAGCTGAACGCGTATTTACCTCTCATCAACAAATGATATTTTCTCGGGAAAACTTTGTCGCAGATCCCGTCTGTTATTGTGTTGCTATTTCTGGTTCCGAACTCTGCAGATGTTTGTTGAGCTCTCTGCTATGGTTGCTACGATATTTTATTTTCTGTGTCGTTTTAGCTGCGGCAAACTACTATATTGACTCGTGCTGAGGATTCTCTTTAGAGTACACCTGTGATGTTTTGGGTTAACTTTAATTTTATTGATTGTTGTCCGTGGATATAGAGATTGAAGGGTGTTATTCTTCACAAATACGAAATGTAGCACATTGTGTACTCCAACTGTTATGACTGGTTGCGATATCGGGTGAATTGCGCGGTGCAATGTAGTGACGTACTCGCCATTTGCCTTTGCACTGTATCTTTTGATTGCTGTATCGCTGTAGAATATATTATAGTACAACAATTGGATATTAGAATTCGGAATAAATCTCACAGATGTAACTCTCTCTTGCAAATTCTGTTCTTTTAAATGATGATAGGTTTTCACGAATGGATTTTCTATGCATTGGCGGGCCCTTTCCCCGCCACAATATGTTTGGGCATCACGCACCCAAGGGTCCCGAGTGCCTCTCCGCAGGGGATGTAGCATCTGGCCGCAGTTCCTGCTGACGAGGTTAGTTTTGTAAAGTTAAGTAGGCTCTCAATACTTCCCCTTCTGTTTCCGGAGGTGAGCTGCCGATCGAGGTGGCTTGCCTATTCCCGCTAGACTTCTCTTTTCTTGTATTTCGTTTCCTTCCCCTGTGCGGCGTAACTGAGCGACAGCGTTCAGCTATGCCCGGGGGTTGTAGATGCTCAACTTGCGCCTTTTTCCAGTCAGTAGCGCACTGACCACTCTGAGACCTACCGGCAGAAAAGCCGAGACAAAAATCATTGACAATTTAAAACGCGCCCTAGTTGGCGCATGAGCCTGTGGTTAAACNAACTACGTATCGTTGAATATTTTGTTCCCTAAATTGTGATAGGTTATCTTACTAGAACAGTGGACTCAATATTTAGCGATTTACATGAATGAAATGCATCTATAGAAGTATTGTTTCCAAAACTGTTAGCTACTACCTGAAATACATATATATCGTATGCAATATTTATCGAAGAACACACTGCACGTTTATATATTTTGATGCAATGTACATCTGTGTAGACGCAGCGTATTTTTTTTTTTTTTTTGCATAATTTGTTCCTTTAATGACTTGTGGTGGGTTGTTGTAAATCGTCATTGATAAAGCCTTATACAATAAAACGCTTCATGTATTTATTTGTTTCACGTCCTCTCTTAAGGAAATAGATTGGTGAAAAATAGGTCAGGTTGCAGATTTTGTAATTACATAGAAATCGATGACCAGGTTACAGAAGATGGAGAAGATTGATCCTTATCTGAAAACACTTGAAAACACTTCTTGATATCAGATCAATATGTATGCAGCTTCTGGAGTCCGATTTAATCATTTTTTTTTTCTCAGGTCACAACGTGTAAATTCATCAGACGGTCTACGAGGCGCTCTGGAGGTGATGGTTTTTCACGGGCAATAGATAGTTGTTTCTTCTAGTTTACTGTCTTTCTTATTTAAAGAAGCAGTTTTCTCTTCTTGGGCCAAAATTTCAGCGCTTCAAATGAAGCAGGTATTTGAGTTGGAGAGACTGTATCAACGGTATCATTGCTACGGAGCGCTTACATTGTATGTAAGCTGACCTGGCTGGATTAACATTCAAGTTTACTTGAGAGTTTTAATCAAGATTTTACTTCTGCCTATCGATACAGAGAATCTAAGGATGAGAGCACGACAAAGGATCAATGAATAAAATGAAGAAGCAAGTCTGAGAAGATTCCACACCGGCCTTGTGGTATTAAGCAAACATATCGATTATTGCGTGAATTTTTTCACGCACGGGTCCACTAGTTTATTTAGAAAAATTATAGGCATTTATCCGAGTGCCGTTGGAAGGAATCGGAAAATATAAGAGCATCGGGGAAAAAAATTGATTGGCCATGCAAATTGCATCTAAACTGCCAAACAAACTTTAAAAATGGATAAAAAATGCGGAGAAACGCAAAAGTTTGGTATCTTACATACCGAGTCGTGTGATCCTTCTGCACGATTCTCATAATCACGAGCACCTTTGACAGAATTTCTTGTCCATCTTAGTATTTGTACTTTTGAAGGTGAAAATGAAGGAGCTCCCTCATTTTGTTCGAAAATTATATCTTGATGCGATGATAGCGTTCGTTTTGCACTTTTCGACACGTGTGTGTTGTTTCTTCGTGGCCGCGCGCGTGCAATTTATTAACGAGTAAGTCTCGTTTTCTGCCAACTTTACTGGCTGGAAGAAAATGTTGCCGAAACCACTTTGAGACTCGATAGTTTCTGTCATCATCTCTACCGTATTGCAAGAGAGGCTTGCATTAACACTGCCCGAGGGATCTGTCCTCTTCACGACGTAAAATTTCTTACTTTTTTCTTTTGAAAAGAGTTAAAGAGGTGAAATGGTGAAAATTGTGATGGCATCTTCACTAACCCGTACAAGCGACAGGTATGTTTTGTATACGTTTCTTCACGTTTACATGTGGTTGAGTAATGGCTAATAGAAAGATGTTCTTCTGTTCTTCTTCAAAGAAGGCAAGAGGTACTTTTGTAAGCATAGAGTTTCTGTAGAGTAAGGTCAGCCACTGTGAAGCAGTCAGTTCTCTGAGCTCTCTGTGAGTGTCGTCTGGTTTAAGATTTGTTTTGCGACGCCCAAGATGAACCTTGGCGTTGGTTCACTGTCGCTTTACGTTCCTTTATAACTTCCGGAATAGCCAACCGACGTTCATCTTGCAACCTTTATTGCGCCTGCGCTGTTTGAATCTGAACTCCGACCTAGCAGGCACTTCAGGCACGAGGCTTTAGGGAAAATTGCGCCTACACGGTTTGAATCTCAGCTCCGACATTGTAGTTACTTCAGGCATGAGGCTATATAGGGAAAATTGCTCGTACACAGTTTGAATCTTAGCTCCGACGATGCAGTTACTGCAGTCAGGAGGCTATAGGTAAAAATTGCGCGTACACGGTTTGAATTTCAGCACCGACGTTGCGGTTACTTCAGTCAGGAGGCGTTAGGAAAACTTGCGCTAGCACTGTTTGAATTTCGATCCGACCTTGTGGACACTTCAGTCAGGAACATATAGACTACAAAAAGTGCGACTGTACGGTTTGAATTTCATCTCTGTCCTTGCCCGCACTCCAAGGAGGCGGCTGCACGATTGTCTTGCTACAACTATCTAAACAATGTACATATCAACCAGTTGAAGAATATGTCTATGACGATGGCTCTTGTACAGTTGCCTCCAGCACCAAGGGACAAACTTTGAACATTTATATAACTGTTGATTTAATTACAGTGCAAATATGAACCTCTAACATTAACATACTTTTTGTAGCTGCCTTCTTATCGCCGTAGCTTTAGCATCACCTGTGACCCACAGGTGAGTCACATCGCAAGAAACGTGTAAAACTGCCCTATTTCATCAATGAAAAAAGTTGCAATGTCATGAAATTGATTCAAATGTTTGAAATTACCAAAATTGAGGCAAAAAAGGAGAATTTTAAGTATTTAAAGCTTAATAAGTAGGCACACACAATACTAAATCAATTTGCATGTTCTCGATAACAGCTGCAATTCTTCGAAAGAAAAAAGTTTCTGACGAATCTGTATAGTTACTTGTGCCCATTCCATCTGCGGTTTCACCCTTAAATTTTCAGCGTTGGTAGGATTTCTTGCCATTACCCTCACTCCTAAAATGTCTTCCAAAGATTCTCTCCTGGATTGAGGTCAGGACTCTGCGCTGGCCAATCTATAAACGTAAAGTCAACTTAGACCACACCCTCACCTGGGAAACCCACATACACTGGTTTGTGCTGCGGGTATAAGCCCACTGGCCCCAGAGGAGTAAGTGTAGTTACAGTCGACCTCGGGTCACCAAGAACTATGGCGCCAATTTGACGGACGGAACAAATGACCCGAGACCCCCCACCCCCTTCATCTGAGGAAGGCAGTTCCACCACGGCGCAATGCATGCACACTACTGCCGAGTCAGCACACCTAGATCAACAAAGAGCTCGCGTGCCTTACTTGGTCTCGAACCTGCGAGCGATACAAGGTGTTAGAGCTGCCAACGGAAGCATG
Source organism: Parhyale hawaiensis (assembly GCA_001587735.2). Taxonomy (NCBI): domain Eukaryota; kingdom Metazoa; phylum Arthropoda; class Malacostraca; order Amphipoda; family Hyalidae; genus Parhyale; species Parhyale hawaiensis. The sequence continues at coordinate 3,034,115 of LQNS02277999.1, forward strand.
CTGCTGCTTTAGCTCATGACATTGTGCGTTATCTTGCATGAAAATCGGTGACTCATTTCCGGAATTTTGTAAAATAGGTGCAATATGTTCTATAAGAATGTTCTTATAGATATTAGCATTCACACGAGTGTCCTTTAAGCGAATAAGCGCCATTGTACCTCAACGTGAAAACATTCCAAATAAGTACCATAACGCTTCCACCGCCATGCTTTACAGTCTTTTTAATGCATTTTACGTTGTATTATTCACCTTCGCGTCTTTTAACATTATTTTCCCCCATCATTTCCAAACATATTAAACTTGCTTTCATTACTTTAAGAAAATGAAAAAAAGCTGTAGAACATTTTTCATAATAATATGTCCAAATCACATGCTTTTTTGGCAAACATTTTTTTTTTTTGCCCAACATTTTTTCTTATTCTTGACCCTAACAAGAGGTTCCTTCTGAGGGCTTCGGGTAAATATGCCAACTCCTTGCAGCCGTTTCAAAACACTTTGTTTGGACGCATCTACATATGAAGTATTATTCATTGCTCTTTTTATCATTAATGAAGTCATAAAATGATCCTTCGGTGCCATGTAGTTTGTAGTTTGGCGGGACCTTCTGGCTTTATATAAACTCACTGTGCGTCTTGCGTCATTATCGCACTTAACAAATAATTCTTCCAACAGCACTATTGCGTCGCTTGACAGTTTCATCAATTTCTCTTAAGCTAAAAAAAAAAATTAGGTTCATTCCTTGGATTTTGTTAAGTTTTTGATATGTTATAGAAGACTTTAGGGCTTTCATTTGACGTAGTTTCTGTTGCAATTTGTCATGGGTCAAAATTTCTTTCTCCTGGACCATATGATCAACCGTGCGAAGTATTTATACGTTCTGGGAAAATTATGGCGAGTTCACACGTTGTCTTTATGCCCAAATGCGAACTACTCGTGGCCCAATTATTGTCTTGTTGTGTCCATGTGAACACAGCTGTGTCTCTTCAAAATGATTTATTTAAATGTTAGCCGTCCCGTCGGCTCTCTTACTGCAGGTATTACCAGGAAAGTTTCTTCTGTCCCTCAATATATTGTAGTCATTTGTATCCCAGAAAGCTGCGCATTTTCTACTGTTTAAACGGACGCATTAATGCATAGCTAGTGAATATAAATATTTGATGAGGGCGGCAAACGACTGTTGCTGGTGTGACCGCCGTTGTATAGGCTAGCAAATATAACGAATCTAAGTCTAGCTTAATTGTACTGTACGCTCTGCAAGCTACAGTATATTATACTCTCTTTATATTGGCAGGAAATTGCTCCATGGGTATTGGCAGAAAATTGCCCCCACCGATTTGGTTGTCTAGCTATTTACGTCAACCGAACCTTGCTTGTTACGATGTCATCCGATCGCTGGTGCCGATAACTGGATATTTTTAATTACTCTAACAGAATTAAGACGAAACGGAGGCTTGCGTGACCGAGAAGACCAGTCGAATAGGGAAACAGCGGTTCGTTCCTCTGTTTGATGGAAAACCATTTGACTGCGGTACCATTTGTTGCTGAAATACGATGCCTGGGCCACAGGAGTGCAAATAATCTAAAAGAACATGCATGGGCCGCTCTAAGAACGAAAATACTACTCAAATTAGTAATTAATTCAATCTAAATTCGAGCCATGTTCCAGTTTAAGAGCATTGGGAAGAATATACTGTACGGGTAGAAAACTTTTTAAGACAACTGCATGAAAGTTCTGTGTGTGTGTAAATAGAAATCTAAGAAAAGTTTACTGGAACAAAAGGAATATTGATTGCTGGTTATTTTCATTTTGGTTTTTTCTAGTTTTCTGGCAATTTACTTTTGATCTGACGCAAGGCATTTTAAAATGTGGTTGAAATTATAGCTTTATTGCATATTATTATTTATAATTTTAATTTTATCGACGTTTCGAACGTCCAAACATTCACCATTAGGGTGTAGAATAGAATAACTTGAAATCGAAGCCTAACTTAAAATCTCCAACTTTTGGACTGAAACCAGTAAGGTCCGTGCCATGTACCTTTATACAGGTAAGCTTTTTAGCTGAATAATTTCAGCATTTTTGTAAAGCTTGTGTCATGTATATTAATTGACGGGGCTCCTTTCATAAAATAACCAGCCTGTGTTATGGCCAGCCTGTTGTTATCGCAGAACTTACGGTAATCTCGATATCTCGACTAAATTGGTTCTGGTGAGAGGTTGGCTATGTTCACTTTCAGCGTTTTGTTTAGGAGACTAAATGACGTAGTCAGGCGAGGCCGTTGTAGCTCAAGCGACCGCTGCATGTGATTGGTTAACGAGCATATTATGCTTCATTGCATAGTTGTTAATCAATGCTGGAAATTTTTCCGAGAGAATGCATTATATATACTCCAGGTTCGTGGTTAGTTTAATTACGAGTAAAGAAGCATCATGCCACAGTTTGTGAGGTGCTCGGTTCAGAAAGTGGTGTGAGGATGCTACAGTACTGAAACGTTTTTAATATTTTATGTATACATATGTATTACTTGCAAAACCCTTCGGCGCAAAAATTCTGCTGTATCGAACGGCTTCAGAGTTGTCCAATTGTTGCCAAGCCTGCAGTTATTCTTTGTGAAGCGTATAGCACAGATTGAATAATTTTTCATTTATTAATGTTACCATAAGCGGCGGTTCTAACCTCTCCAGTTTTTGCCTAGCTTGAAATATATATACATTTTTCATGCCTTGATGAACGTCGAGTGTTTTCTATGCAAATATTCTGTCGTGATTGGCGGTTTAATTCGAATTTTTTTTTCTAAGCGACGAGTTGGTAGAATACATACCTACAATTTCTACATTGAGTAACGGTATCTATGTTATCTAATTTGTGTAGTGCAGTTTTTCAACCTTAGCGACGGTCAAAAATTTTCTGTACGAATATTCTATAGAGAGCGGCGGTCTAAAAGTTATCCAATTTTGCCAATCCTGTTGTAGTGGGACTTTTTTTTGACGAAGTTAGACGAGGTACGGATTCTCTATTAATGCTGCTCAAACTTTGCGTAAAGAGGAAACTCTATTCAAATGTGCGGCCCCGGGATGCTCTCTTTAGGTGGATGCTTAGTATAAACGTACGATTGACAGAATTTGATGGCGAAGTGATGTTCACTGTGAATATTTAACAAAATAAATATTTTGATGTTCAGGGTAATACTCGGTATATATATTATAATATATGATTGACTTAATTAAATATTTTGATGTCAGGGCGATCCTTAGTCTAAATATATGAGAGACTGAATTACAGATTTCACTTCAGGGCATTAGTGTAATAATACGATTGACTAAATGAAATAAGTTGATTGAGACTGATGATCAGTTTCACCAGTTTTTTTGGTAACCTACGAATTCATATGCACACAAGGAGAATTATGTGGTTGTTACACACTGGCTAGAGATTTATGATCACGTAAAATGAATGGTTACTAGACCTGAATATCTATTGCAATTCGATTATATTTTATGGTATGTGCGAAGATGAATATAATAATAATGTAGACGGACGGAGAATCAACTGACGTATATATTCCGTATAATACTGTATTTGCCTATGGCCGGCACATAAAGATTGAGATTGGTGCTCAACTCGAAATACTTGTTTACTTGTGAGTTCCAGCGTTTATAATAAATGCTTGTTCTTGCATATCTTTGTCACACAATGGGTTCGATTGGTGCTCACTTTAAACAAATACCCTCCCCTCCCCCCTGTTCGGAAATAGTTGATCCACAACCAAGAATTTCATTTGCAGGGGAATTTGGGATTAATAAAAAAGTCATAAGGTAAACCTTGTCCAAAAGGTTTTGCAAGTTCATCCCCTACAGTGGTACCGATAGATGTTTGCAATTTGTTGTTTTTGGTGTTTTTTATGCAGTTTAACAATTATATTGGAATAACATGAATAATATTTGAGCACAACTATTTCGGCTGAGAGGGAGTAGTTGACAGACGTGAATATCACTTCAGTATCAGCAATATAATTTTATGCGCCATATATATATATATATATATATATATATATATAGATACGTTGCCTGTGAAGAACTCTCCATGTGGTCGACTTGTACATGACATGAATTTTCATACTGAAGTCCCATATGTCTCCTTAATTAAAGGCGTAGAATATAATCCCATAATATTAGATTAGTTTCGCTTGCTCATTTTATCTCATGATGAGGAGCTCCACTATTAATTAGGCTAATATAATTAGCTTGGTCTTTCAGACATCTGTTTTTTAGTGTCCACTAGTATGCTTCCTTCGTCTGATCTATAATGCTCCTCACCACTTCAAAGTACGCAGTGGTCTCAAAGTACTTGCGTTTGGTTGCATAGTTATGGCTGTCCCAGTAAAATTCCAGATGATAGTTTGTATAGTACTTATCTAACTTCTATTCCCTGGCCAGTTGTTTACTCAGACTATCACCCAGTATGCTATGCACCGAATAGTACTTTACTAAGTATACCTAGTGTGTATGATACACTTCTTTCCTAATGAATTTACTGGGTATCTCTTCATTTATGAGTATATCGTCAAGCGAGTCTATGATAGAAATGACAGGGAATTCCTGGCACCCGAACATTAATTCCATGTTTGTCCACTTCTACATCCAATAACATGCCATTTGAATATAACCTTTAGCGTAAGAAATTACTTTGCTTTGAATATATTTCCAGTAACTCTTAAATTGGTCAAGCCAATTTCAGTATCCTGTAGACTATGGTTTTCTTTCTTGAATTGGTTGTAGTTGAAAGTGTAGATTGGCAGAGTGAAAATTTACTTTGCGCTGCAGTTATTTTCTCGGCAACTGTTGGGTTAGTCACGTCAATTTATGCCTCCTGCAAGTGAGTTTTTGTCTCTCCGCTGGCTGTGTTAGAAACTGAAGAGCGAAAATTTACTTTGCGCTGCAGTTACCTTCTCGGCAACTGTTGGGTTAGTCACGTCAATTTATGCCTCCTGCAAGTGAGTTTTCGTCTCTCCGCTGGCTGTGTTAGAAACTGAAGAGCGAAAATTAAACAAAGCTGTAAACTTTTGCCCTGTTAGAAAAGCACTGTAGATGCTGCTTGTCTTGGGGTCTCCAGACTCGCAACTTCCGTAAAGTTTGTGGGTCGAGTCCTAAATTTGTTCGCCGATTTTTGAGAAACCCAAAAAGTGGCATCATTTAAGAAGCTCATGCGGGAAGACTTCAGGCCATCTTTTGGAATTTTTTTACGATCTAAAGAGACCGTTAAAATTTAAATTGACTTGGCGGAGTTTGTTTTGCTCTTATAAAATCTGGAGGCCTTTGAAGGTTTCTTCTTCCATGCACATCGGCTTCCGCATAACTTACTTTCCCGAGACTGTTTTTGTGAACTTGGTCTCCTGACATCTAAGTTTTCGACAAGCTCTTCTCTTATCATGCGTAATCATTTCTTTGGGAATTAAAAAACTAATACATATATAACTTTTTCCTTATGCGACACAGGGTTTCTGTCGTCGTAATGTTATCTCGCGGATGATTTTCCTTAAACAGTGCAATATAAATTTTGTTTATCTATCCATGACTTAATGTTACCATAGTGCCAGGAGTTGCAAGATTCATGTGCGAGGTCGCACCCTGTACACTGAAGGCTTAATGTCATGTTCTCTTCATTGTGCTGTTAATTAACACTGGCAGATCTTCGAGTACAGTGAGGTCACAGCATTGTGTTGTCAATGAACACTGACAGAGTTTGAGTACAGCGGAACGACAATGTTGTGTTGACAATTAATACTGACAGTTCCGACCGAGTACAGTGATACGATGACAATGGGTTGTCGATAAACATTGCCAGAGTTTCAGTATAGCGAAATCAAGGCATGGGTGAAGATGTTTTTATCTCCAACGTTTCTTCAAAAATAACATAGTAAAGTAGTCAATATCTCAAGTTCAGTTCTAGAGTAAATTCTATGTGGCTAGTATCATTTCCAGTGAAGACATTTTAATCAAAGAAAGCAAACTAAGTAGAATGAATAAAACTACAGAGCAAATGAAATTCGAATAACGTGGAGCATTTGAAATTGCAAAAAAAAAATACCTACTGCTAATGTAAAATATCTGAAGCGCCGGGAGTAGCAGACACTTTACTGTAAGCAGCTCTTGCATCTTTCTAGCTCACGCGGAAGAAGTCAAGAAGTACTCACCAATCAACTTGTTTGCTGCTGGTGTGAGGCTTGTGGTTCGTTTTTTTTCATCCTCGCCAACTGAATTTTTTCGTATTTATTCTTTAAGATCGAGAGAACGAGGCCACCAACCAACCACCAAACTGTGTGTTGTTAGATAGTGGATAATAGTTACAGTAAACACGAGAATAATTACATCCGTGTTATTGTATTAAAAATAACCTATTAAGTCATCATGTAAATAATCAAATTATGTTCTAGCTATATGTTATTTAGAGAATAAGTTATATCATCGACGTAAGACTAATTATTATCGAACTAATATTAAAAAAAACGAACATGTCATCAAATCAACTTCATTATGAGACTCCTTATCTTCGATCAGTTGAGATGAAATACAAGTCAATATAGCTGCCCCTCCAGCCATTCTATAGGGTTAATGAAATATGCAAAATTAGCGGCCGTCCGGATACATGGACAGCCTGCTGGATTATAGGATAGCGACGGAGACTACAAGCGTCGTGGCTTATTCTCATATCTATCAAGGTTCTTAGATCTTGTGGAATTGTCATACGACCTTACTTGAAAGACATGCCACACAACAGTTAATAGTGCAATAACAATGAAAAAACTAACAGACAAGAGCAACACTAACAAGTGGGAACCTATGGAAATTATGCAAACTAAATTTCACCATTCATCAATGCTCCACTGCCAGAAAATATATTGCAAGTCATCGCATCTAAATTTTGGACCTGGAAAGAGTAACAGCAACTAAGAAACTACTTACACTGCTATTGCCGCGACCGTGTAAATGATATCTTATAAACTGTGTCAATCACTTTCTTGCTCGCTAAGATCTTGTTGATTTCTGCAGTAACAAAAATCGCAAATGAGCGATAGTTGGTGCCCTGAAAAACCATAACTAGGACGTAAAGTAACCAAGTTTTGCTTGAATTCATGCAAAATAAGCAAAAAGGTAAAGGGCATTAATGTTTATGTGTGGAAAACCAATTTTAACTGTGTATCGCTTTATTGCTAGTCTCTGAAGCTGCCCAGAAATGGACGCTGACGGCAACCGAAAAGGAGCAGAATGTGTGTGTTGCAGGCGTTGCAGAAGGTTTGCACCTCGTAGAATTTGCCAAGGAGCTTGAGAGAGACCGTGAAACTTTGTCATCATACGTGGAGAACCCCAATACCAAATCAAGAAAAGATAAGAACGCGAGAAGAACCCCTTCACCTCGTGATATTCGAAAACTACGCAGACAATTTGCAAGCATCCATAAAGTAGTAGTACTTCAAAAATTCACAACGCTAGTATCACTCCTTTGTCCAAACAAACCCGATACAATATCTTGAATGAATTGACGAGGAACGTTAAGCCTGTCGACAGGAATCAGTTGAACAAAACCCACGATGAAAGACATATTGTTTTGGCATGAATATATATATATAAAAACAAAGAACTTTCAAAAATTTTCTCCTCATGGATGAGACTCTCACGAACTCAAGGGTCCCAAGTGCCTTTACCGCAGTGGATGTTGTAGCTGGCCACAGTTCCTGCTGACGAGGTTAGTTTTGCAAAGTTAGGTAGGTTCTCTATTTTCCCTTTCTGTTCCCCGAGGTGGGCTGTCGATCGAGCTAGCCGACCATGTCCGTGGGACTTCTCTACTCTCTCTCGTTTGGAAGGCCTGGAATGGGGCCGTCCACAGGAGCGTCTTTTTCTATTCTTTGCGCCTTTTCCCCGCCAGTAGTAGCGCGCTGAGCCAATTGAGCTTTTCCGGCAGGATTGCCGAGATAAAATATTCCTACTGATGAAAAGCTTATTTTTTCAGTTGAGCTTCACTCATGAGTCGCCTCGCTGCGTCTATGGTGGTAAAACACTGAATCTAATAATAATACGGATGAGGCTAGAGCTACCATCGATGGCCTGGATGAATAAGCCAAGGAGGAGAAGGTGGTATGTTTTTTGCCGGTGTCTGAGATGACGAGCTTATCGACCTTTCCAAGTGTCATAGGGTGGCAAACTTACGAGTCGAGCTTACATAGCGTTTCTAAATGATTATTTTCACCATGGTTCGATGACCTACCATTCTCACGTTGCCGTTAAATAATTATCATGAAGGATAATGCTCCAACCCATTCAGCGAAGGTTGCCATTCGTTCATTTGAACTCAGGGCATCAGAGGAGAGCGTCTTATGACTTGGCCACTTTGCTCTCCTGCCCTTAATCCCATGCAATAGCTCCATGGTCAAGTTTGAAAAAGAGGGGGGGGGCTGATGATATGGTAGTCCATTTTTTATCGAAAGACAACGCCTCTCTAAAAATTACTGATGTCGCTGATACCGTGTGACCATCTGAAGTTCATCGACTGATTTCCTCGGTGGACAAAAACTCTTTTAACGCAATTTCATAGAATGGAAGTAATGTCGAGTCATAACTTGCTTCTCTAACGCATAACTTTAATTCATTAGGTATATTTTGTCGCTACGAGATTCATTGTTCGAATTAGCTACAATTATGTAGCTGAAATGTTGTTTTATCAACCTAAATGTGTTGCCCTTTCCCTGCCACAGTATGTTTTGGGCCTCACACACCCAAGGATCCCTATAGTGCCTTTTCCGCAGGAGATGTTGCAGCTTGCCGCAGTGCCTGCTGACGAGGTTAGTTTTGTAAAGTTAGATAGGCTCTCAATACTTCCCCTTCTGTTTCGGGAGGTGGGCTGCCGATCTTGGTTGCCGACCTATTCCCGCTAGACTTCTACGTTCTTGTATTTCGTTTCTTTCCCCTGCGCTTCGTAGCTGAGCGAAAGCGTTCAGCTGTGCCCGGGGGTTGGAGATGCTCAACTTGCGCCTTTTTCATTTCAGTAGCGCACTGACAATTCTGAGACCTACAGGCAGAAAAGCCGAGACAAATATCGACCATTTAAAATGTGCCCCGATGGCGCACGAGCCTGTGTTAAACCACGGGAATAGTTCGGCGTGATATAGACATTGTGTCCCTGATGCGCCAGTAAAACTTCTACTACTACTTCTACTACATGAACCTAAATGTGCATTTTCAATTTTTAGTGACTTGCAATAAAGCGATTGTCAGTTAAAATTTCCATCGGAATGCAGAGCAGCTTATAACTTTTAAAAATTTGCATGAATTTAAGCGGAACTTGGTTGGTTTGTGGATTAACTTGTGGTTTTTCAGGGCACCAACTTTCGCTTATGTGTTATATATTACTTTAAAAATAATCAAAATCCTGACATGCAATAAAGCGTTGTACACAGATTATTCTCCTCTTATCTAGTTCTCAAAGCGTACGTGCAGATGGTCGCGCGTACAAATAGATGGTTGAAACCAAAAGCAGAATAATATTAAAGGTGATAATCCTATATTGATTCTGAACCTCTGTAAACTTCACGGTGCACTTGGCATTATCATTTGCACGGATGTATGTCCCCATTGCACATTAATTTCAACTCTGATTAAAATGTGTTGAAAAGAAACCAATAGAACAAGAGAATATCTCTGTCATCATGTAGCTGCCATTCACTTCAACTGCTGCCTCTACTAACTGGATTCGCGTGTTACTTTTTTATCGGTGATTCATTAGTCACCGGATTTATCACTTATGATGACCAGTAAACAATGATAAAAGAACAAGCTATATTTGGAGCTCAACACAAAATTACCATCTTCAACAATAGCCCATTACAAACAAAACAAACATAATTTTTTATCTCGTATACAGGGTACAATGGATACACCCATCGAGGTTTTCTTTTTGCCTTAAATCTAGAATTTTGAAGATCCAGTAGTGTGAAGAGCAGGAGAAGCAGTCCGTGATGAGAGTCAATTTAGGATCCCTCATCGTGCATCGCCTGGCCTCTCGGTGCTCCACGCAGTGTAAATCCGTAGCGT
>LQNS02277999.1:3108832-3127888 GCA_001587735.2 Parhyale hawaiensis
TTTGTCCGCTAATCCCTGCTGGACTAGGCTGCGAGTCGCCTATATCATATAAACCGACGGGTAATGGAAGTAAAAACCCCTAATGGATTGCTCGTAATACTTAGCCGTTCTAGTACGCAGCAGACTATCTGCATGTGCATAATATACTACCCCAATGGACTTCTTTCAATATTCATCCGTTCATGTATAGTGCTTAGACATAAGTATTTGCACAACTCTATTTTTTATGTATTTCAAAAAATTTAGGGACTGCTTTAGGATAATTAATACAGGAAGTTTATATAACATATAAAGAATAGAATATTTAAACAGAATAGTCAAATGTGCATTTATAACAAGAAAATTTAACACAAGTAAAAGTAATCAGGGACAGAAGTATTTGACCAAAATAAAATAAATATGGTATGGAATCTTTGATATTTAATAGTATAATTTGAATGAATTAGTTTGGAAATTATTCTAGAACGTTCACGAAACGTCTCGAAACAAATGCAATGTAAACATACCACAGCCGGCGCAATCATTACCTCCCTAGACCTCGTTCAAGTCGCGCACACTCTCACTACAATGCCCAAAGTTGAAAAAATCCCTGAAACTACTCGTAAACGGATAATTCAACTTTGTAGTGAGGGATTAACTTATAGAATAATAGCGGAACGTGTAAATGTTCCTTTTTCAATGGTTGGATCATTAGTCCGCAAGTATCAAGTGACTGGGGCGGTCTCCAACCTGATAAGAGCTGGAGCTCCGCGTAAGATCATGGGTCGTCCTCGGCGCTACATGCTACGTAAGGTGATAATGACCTCATGACAACTCGTGCTGACCTTCAGAGTGAACTGGCGTCTTAGAGACTGCATGTCAGCAAGAAAACTATTGTTTGGGAATTGAACCCTACTGGCATTCATTCTTACACTCCTCGCTAAACTCCTCTTCTTACAGCAAAACATGTCAAGAGCCGCTTAACATTTTCCAAAGACCACGTGGACAAAGGAAATGAGTTTTGAGAAGGGGTTATATGGTCTGATGAAACTAAAACAGAACTTTTTTGGCCGAAACGAAGCTCATCATGTAAAGAGGAAGCGTTGTACTGCCTATGACCCCAAGAAAACCATCCCCACCGTGAAGCATGGAGGGGGCAACATCATTGTGTGGGGTTGCTTTACTGCCCATGGTGTTGGGGATCTTCATATCATTGATAGCAAGAGGAATAGTTTCATGTACAGGGAGATATTAGAGAAGAAGATGCTTTCCAGTGCCAAAAAAATTGTACGGACGGCGCAGGTGGCCCTTCCAACAAGACAACGAACCCAAGCATACTGCGAATTTAACGAAAGAATTGTTTCAAAAGAAGAAAATAAATGTTCTTCCATGGCCTAGCCAATCACCGGACCTTAATCCAATAGAAAATTAGTGGTGTCTTCTTAAATCTGGTGTCCACAAACGGTGTCCCAAAAGCCTTACTGAAGTAAAGGTTATCTGCATGGAAGAATGGAAAAAAATACCATCAAGTGAATGTGAAAAGTTAATTTCCAGCTATAACAATCGTCTCCATGCTGTTATTGCTAATAAAGGTCACGCCAACAAGTACTAATGTCATAATTTTTTAGTCAAATACTTTTGTCCCTCACTGCTTTTGCTTGTGTTAAATTTTCTTGATATAAGTGCACATTTGACTGTTCTATTTACATATTCTATCTATATGTGTTATATAAACTTCCTGTATTAATTATCCTAAAGCAGTCGCTAAATTTTTTAAAATACATAAAAATAGAGTTGTGCAAATACTTATGTCTAGGCACTGTACGTCACTGATTGAAAATGATCGTTAAAAACTCCTCAGGTGGTCGCTCTCATTATTTTGCTTCTTAAGTACGTAACAGCTTTCTTATTTGATCCTTTTTGTTGGAGATGGTGACCGCATGAGGAAATTAAGGTAGTTTACCGAGCTCAGTTGCCGACTTTAGCCGGAAATGTTATCCAGCCTACTGAATATACCCATAGCGACGGGATATTAGAGTGCCTAACTTGCATTCTCTAGTACCCGGGATCGCCTATCCCACCAAAGATGCGGATGTTTTCGATGCTAGTTTTTTTTTTTTTAGCATTTCCGGCGTTGCACCCGATTGTGGGGGTACTGATCCGCACCGTAATGGGGGAGGGTTGGGTAGGGAGAGGGATTATGGTTGCAGTTGTCACACAAGAGTAGGGGGGTAATTATGTGCCTTCCGTCAGATGTGCCGTGGTTCTGACAGTCTGTGATCGACTGGAGCCGTGCATCCCTCTGGGGCCTAGCGGTATCTTTTTGCTGCACGAATAAGTAAAAGTGGATTTCGCCGCGGGTGTGTGTTATAAAGTTGACTTTGCTCGTATCATCATCACTCGTTATGACAATTTGGTACTGGCAATAGTCTTGTGCGTGAGTCAGGTCCCCTTCTGTTGGTGCACTTGCGATACCAGAACTTCAGTCCTAAGCGTCTGATTCGCCATTTTGCGGCAGAATTTCTATTGTTAGTGGGAAACCGAATACGGTTGAGACGGGCGAAAATTTAAGCACAATCGGTGTACGACTGTACTGTTTGGCAACCCAACTTTCGGGACTGTTGCTCCGGACAAATTAAAAAGCTTAGTAGCCTAAATTATATCTAGTCAAGGGCACAAATTGAACACTGCCCGATATGGCGACTTAAAAAATGATTAAATATGTTCAGGCCTTGTAGAATAGATAGCTATATACAGTGAACTCTTTTGGCTATACCCATCATGGTCACCCACCAGTACCAATACAGTTGATCGAACTACAGTATGTTACATTTGATTATGCAAACATAATTTTTCGACTTTATTTTCCGAAATAAGTCTCTAACTTTGAAATATCAATATTAACTAAATGTATGGCTAAGTTGTAAATGTAAACAGCACTTGTAGAATAAATATTTAGCCATTTGCTAAGTTTATCATACAATTTGCTTATTTACGAGAGTTTTTACTGTTATCTCATATTATGCAACAACCTAATAGAAACGTCATAAAGAGGAAATAAATACAAGCGAACAGGAACATTTTTATTAAACGTCCAAAACCAAGCAATTATAACCAAAACAATTCAATAAACACTGAAATTAGTGTTCAGTAGTGGTAAACATAAAAAATTAATTTTGAATATGGCAACCTCCATTTTTATGATTTTTATAAGGCGATTATCAACAGACTTTGTCAGGTTTGATATTTCAGATGGTTGAATAGAGTCTGCAGTTATTTCTACTGCATTACACAGGCTTACTTTGCTCGAAAACAGCCGACCACCTTCATAGACCTTCCTTTTGATCATTGCCCTGGGGTTCTCAATGGGATTTAAATCGGGGTTATTCGCTGGCCAGGTCATAATCCTTTTTGATTCAAATCCTCCATCCGCAAGCCAATTAGCAGTGTACCGTGAGGGAGCGTTATCGTGCTGCAAAACCAATTTGGATTTCCGTACAATAGTCTGCTCATCAAGCCACGGAATCAAGTTGGCATCAAGAAACTGGCAGTACCTTTCTGCATTCAGTTTAACTCATTCTGCCACTTCAAATGGACCAATAAGGATGTCACCTACTATCCCGGCTCAAAGCATTACACGTCCACCGCCATTTGGACATTTAAGCCGTGTCTGATGAGGTCGGTCATGGAGGACCCATCCAACATTGGAGAAATCAGTGTTCATTTTCTCTTCAGCCTATTTGACCCTAATTTCTTTGAGTTATTCTTAGAAGTGGTCGTTTAATTGCCTTTTCACTTTCCCTAGCTTCTGCAGAGCCTCACATCATGTCTTTCTGCTTAGTATTGGGGCTCCAGCGTTTTCAAATATCGTCTTACTTGTAGAATGCTGTTTTCTAGCCATAGAAACCTTCAAATGTGGCATATCCCGAGCAGTCAATTTCCTCGTAGCGGCTCACCTGAGTTTTTTTCCGGTTGACCTTACCTTCAATTGCATAAGCCTTAATTGTTCGGTGATCACGCTGTAATTCCTTGGAAACTTTGACTGTTTCTTACCAGAAGCCAATAACGAGGTCACTTTGATCTTTTCTGCACTGGTTAGACTGCGTTTCTTGCTCATGTTGACTAGAGAGTGATGTTGCATAATCTGGTGTAACAGCAGAACCCTGTGCGAAAAGCAAATGTTGCCAAAACGCCGGAAATGGTTTCGTTTTATTTTTCTGTAATTATTTTTATAGTTACCACATACATGTGCACTAACTTACTATTAGCATTTCAAATGTTTGACACTTATCTTGAAAAAAAAAGCAAAAAAAAAAAATTGTATTTGCATTATCAAAGGTGACATACTCTAGAGTCCTAGCAGAAATCACTGCCCGCAGCCTGGCACATCGTCCCGAAACGACAGTCTGAAAGCCACTGAGCCTCGATTTGTACCCTAGCAGACAAAGCTTCCGGAGCACGGACACACATACACGGTAGAGACCTTGGTTTTCGGAATCTGGGCTTTCTCTTCTGCAAAGCGACATTTAAACTGTCCGCTATACAATTTCAACAATTTCGACGCTCGAGGGTATCGATCGAATAAAGCAACAACCCCCTGCCTCCGCGCTAGCACTTGCCCCATTCTACACCGTTGTTGGCCTTGCACATTTTAGAATAATTTGCTGAACATTCTCGATACAGACGCGCCATGAACTTCGCTGTCCAAACAAGCTCCTAAAATTGAGCGATGCAGTGCCAATTACGCAATTGCACTTGGACTCCGTGTCAATTAATTAGAAGGTAACGAGCGCGTAATGTCAACAGACGATCGTTGGAGCTCGAGGCGGCCTTGGTTGTATATCTGCGACGCGCAGCTCGTGCCACCGGGGCTGTCGTGAACGTTGATGGCGCGTGGAAGTGCCGGGCCGCTGCATGTTGGCTTCTGATATTGGAGGACGTTATGCTTCTTTGGCCCGGCGAGAGTTTTTTTGATGCGGTACTTAACAGTTTGAGCAGTCATTGTTTGCGCCCTTTTAGCAGTGTTTTTTTTTTATACCGTTCTAGCCTGGCGAGTATATTTGATGACGCATTTAGCAGTTTGAGCTGTCATTGTATACACTCGTTTTCTCGTTTTGCAGTGTTTGTTTTTCATATACCGTTGTAGCCTGGCTAGTATTTTTTGATGCGACACGTTACATTTTAACAAGTTATTGCTTGCCTCCATTTTACTATGCTACTTTTCTTAACTATTTCTGTTTGGGAAATATTTTTAAATGAGACTTGTGAATTCGAGTAGTCATTTCGTCGCTTCTATTATGATGTTTGTATTCTTGTATTTTGTTTGCCGTTTAGCCTGGTATATATTTTCAGACGATCACCCATCAGATGGGTTGTGTTTTTATGGCAAGACCTTTAACTGTAGAATTTGTAGTTTAGGTTGTCATTCGGTAAAAAAAATTACTTGCAATTCATGAAATTGTTTTCCGTAGAATGCGCCATTTGCTTAGGCCCACTATTATATTTTTTATTATTATTCCATTTTTCGAAACCCAGAACTCCCAACGGTATTTCGTACGAAATATTGAGGCAGTTTTCAGGGTGATCCTCATACTTATTGTACAAAGCTCTTTTTCGGTGATGTGGAACGCTGATTTGGTTCGTAAAATGTATACTTTTTGAGTGACACTTCACTGTTTCTACGGTCGTTTAATGTGCTGTTTTTGAACCGTATTTCATGTTTCTCCTTTCGTATCCGGAGGTGTACTTTTATATGCCATTTTTGAAGCACTTTATGTCTTTTTCTTTTTGCAACTCGGAAATGCATTTGATCCTCGAATTTTGAAAAATTTTAATTTTTTTTTTTCATCTTCATGGTTCGGTCATTCATTTTTTGTGAAGTTTATATCGATTTTGCTCATTTCTTATGCTAGAAAGTGCCTAAAATCGCGCAATAGTGATATATGGAATAGGAGTTTCTTCTATTCAGCGAGTGCCTATTCATTAAAGCCACACTTCACAGCCGGAATAGTCATCGTACCAGCAATTTCTAATGCAGTTTGAGTGTGCTCCTCCTATGGAACCTGTAGCTGTATCTGTTGCCCTGCGTATAAGCTTTCACGGTATCTTTCCTCCTTGCATACCTTGTTTTACTGCATCTTAGACTCCTTTCTTATGATATTTTGTTGTGTTCCTCCTTTTCTATCCCGTCATGTTGTGCTCATACGCGTTAATCCAGAATGCAACACCAGCATGCATGGCTTACATGTTTTTGTCGACTTCTATCTATGTACCTACTATATACATCTTGGGTTTTCGTAATGCACATTTCGCACAGTAATAATATAATTGGATAATATCTCAGTTTTTCTCAGCGGCGAGGCAAGCGATTTCTCCTGCTAAAATGTTAAAACTTCTTTGCTACAATGATGGCTCTGATTGAACCATGTATGTAATGTTTGTTGCTGGAACTTTCCTGAACATGTCAATAAATATTTCAGACGGCTGTGGGTATAAAAAGGACAATGTTCATTTTCAGTATTCCTTGAATAACTGACGTTATTACAGGGTTTCAAAGTAGTTCCAGCTAAAAACCGTTCACTATGACCGTCAGTGTACCTATTATTATCATCATCATTATTAAAATTACAAAGTGAAGTTCCATACAGAACACGGAAGTCCTTATGCAGCAAGAGCAAAGCTTAATTTAACTCGGCGTTCGGGCTGCAGCTTATCTCCGATTCCAAATGGCCATCGATAAATATAACAGGAAACTAGCCTATAGGTAAGTAAAACCGCCGTCTCTATACAGTGCGTTACATTTGATAATGCGAATACAAATTTTTTACTTATTTTTCAAGATAAGTGTCAAACATTTAAAATATGAATAGTAAGTTAGTGCATAGGTATGCTGTAACTATAAAAACAACTAGAGAAAAAGAAAACGGAACAATTTCCAGCGTTTTAGCAACATTAGCTTATCGCACGGGGTTCTGCTGTTACCCCAGATTATGCAACATCACTCTCTAGTCAACATGGGCAAGAAATGCGGTTTAAAAAGTGAAGAAAAGATCAAAGTGAGGTCGTTATTGGCTTCTGGTAAGACAACACTCGAAGTTTCCAAGGCATTACAGCGTGATCACCGAACAATTAAGGCTTATGCAATTGAAGGTAAAGTCAACAGGAAAACTCCTGATACAGCCTCTACGAGGAAACTGACTGCCCGGGATACGCGACAATTGAAGGTTTCTATCGCTAGAAAAAAGCTTTCTACAAGTAAGGCCATATTTGAAGACGCTGGAGCCCCAATACTAAGCAGAAAGACAAGATGTGAGGTTCTGCAGAGGTTAGGGAAAGTGAAAAAGGCAGTTAAAAGACCACTTCTAACAAAAACTCATGAAGAAAATAGGGTCAAATAGACTGAGGAGAACATGAAAACTGATTTCTCCAATGCCATATTTACTGACAAATGCAGAGCCACTCTTAATGGTCCAGATGGATGGGCGTCTGTATGGGTCCTCCATGACCGACCTCAACAGACACGGCTTAAGCGTCAACAAGGTGGTGGAGGTATAATGTTTTGGGACGGGATAGTAAGTGACACAATTTTTGGTCCATTTGAAGTGGTAGAAGGAGTTAAGCTGAATGCAGAAAGGTACTGCCAGTTTCTTGAAGCCAACTTGATTCCATGGCTTGATGAGCATACTATCGCATGCAGATCCAAATTGGTATTTCAGCACGATAACGCTCCCTCACACCGAGCACGGTACACTGCTAACTGGCTTGCGGATGGAGGATTCAAATCAAAAAGGATTATGACCTGGCCAGCGAATAGACCCGATTTAAATCCCATTGAGAACCTCTGGGTAATGATCAAAAGGAAGGTCTATGAAGGTTGTCGGCAGTTTTCGAACAAAGTAAGCCTGTGGAATGCTGTAAAAACAGCTGGAGATTCTATTCCACCATCTGAAATATCAAACCTGTCTAAGTCTGTTGATAATCGCCTTATAAAATCATGAAAAATGGAGGTTGCCACGTTCAAAATTAACTTTTGTTTGCCACTACTGAGGACTTATTTCAGTGTTTATTGAATTGTCTTGGTTATAATTTCTTGGTTTTGGACGGTCAAAAACAATATTCCTATTCACTTGTATTTATTACCTCTTTATGATGTTTTTATCAGCTTGTTGCATAATCTGAGTTAACAGTAAAAAAACTCGTAAATAAACAAATTTCATGATAAACTTAACCAATGCCTAAATTGAATTATTCATTTTAGAAGTGCTGTTTATATTGGCAACATAGCCATACATTTAGTTAATATTGATACATATTTCAAAATTAGACACTCATCTTGAAAATTAAGTAGAAAATTCTATTTGCATAATCAAAGATAACGCACTGTAAAGTAACCGAAATAGCAAGCACATTGTTACGCAACTGCAGTTATCAACGGTGAATTTTCGTAGAAGTAGTCAGTATTTTTACTCATTTCTTAGAATTTGATGCTCGCAGGAAGTATTTTTCAGGAGAAAAGACCATTAAACTTAACAAATACAATACAATCGTACAAATAATGATAATGTGAAATAATTCGCTTTCGAATCGAGGATTTGTTGAATCGGGCATACCTGCTCTCAAATTATGCGTGATTAGAGTGTGCGAGGACCTCATGAACCAATGGATCTGGTACTCATAGGGAACGATGCATGCTGTAGGCAGTGCGAGGATCAGGTTCAGCTTGACTTGGACTGCAGGGCTAGGGATCCACAGTGAGGAGATAAAGTCCAGCGATTATTTTGCGATCCCTAATTACCAACTTGGCCCCTCAATGGCTTTCGATTTCACTGATCATTATGAAACGTTATTTAAGGTGATAATTCTCGCCTCCCATGACTAACAAATAACATGGTACAATAGACTCCTCTGAACATGAAGTATTTTAGCAGTTGGAACGGCCACCGTAGTCTCCAGATATAGGCTCACTGGAACATTATGGGATGAGCTTGAGTGAGATATACAGTACGTGATTCTTCTTTAATCAGTGAACGATTGGCTCTACGGCTGCTGCAATTTTGCTGAAAATGAAAAAGAACCTGCAACAATTTAATCCGATGGCTGCAACCCGATGAAAACGAGAATAACTAATTACTAAATTATTGCACTGAATGACTGTTGTTTTTAGCCACGAAATGCTTATTCTAGTGGTTTGCTCTATTAGTTTAAAGGAAATTATATTTTTTAACTTGTTTAAATGCAGCTTAATTTTTCCTTTCGTGAGTTTTTCACTCAAGTGTGTTCTTGCTTTCCCTTTGTTGCCGCTGTGCACACGGCGCATCTAATGGTAGTTAATGTCTAAGCTATGTAATTTTTCCATAGTGTTGAACAATGGGCTATTCAAGCAAGCCAAAGCTGTTTATATTTAGATTAGATAGGCGGCAGCAGAACGATCAACGGGCCCATTGCAGTAGGAAAGTTTTTTATGTTTCCTAGGGCGGTAACAAAGTTATATAGAATTGGAATGGCAAGGACGAAGATATTAACATTTCCCGGTGCAGTGACAAAACTAATTATTATTTTTTCTGCGCCGTACATTATTACCATAGTTTTACCTTGCAAAATCCTGGTTCGAAACTTGATAAAAGAAAATGAATCAACTGGAATGGAAGTAGCCTAGAAAATGAAGTTCTCTTAACTATCCTAGTTAAATGTTGTGGGTAGACATGAGGTCCGTGGTTCCCAAACCAGAAACAGATGAATTTTCAGTTGTAGAAACTCACTATTTGCAATACGCCTTTTCATGTTGACACTCTTCTGTAGGGGTGGACATTAGGACATCGAGTGCAATAAAAACTTGTATGAAAGAATCACATCATGAACATATAAAGGAATCACTGGTAGAAGCGTATCCAGAAATCAATAAGCCAAAATGTACAACACTTGCATTACTGTATACGGTGGAGCAGATGATATTAGAGCTCCGGTGCCCCTCGGTAAGTTGAGATCATAACAGAGGGTATCAACGGTCATCCTCGAATGATTCGTATAGCACAAGTCCTCTAGAAACTGCTGACGAGGACCACATCACTCGCGTGATACGAGATTTCCAGCTCTGCTCGGCTGGATGAGATGGTAGCTCTTCCTCGTAGCGGCTGACCAGCGCTTGCAGGCTAAGATATGCGATCGTATTGGCTTAAAGAGAAGCTACTGTAGCGATCATTAGTGAAGGAGTGAGTTGTGATTTAACGTTAGAACTCTCAATCGATTGTTGACCTTTCCTAGATTGACAACTGTCACAGCTAACAAGCTCGTAGAAACTTCTTATGTAGTTGCGTTTATGCGTGAATATTACGCCCAAAAGCTGGTAATTAATATGCTTCCTGGCGTAATGGGAATGTTAGCAGTTTTTATCAATGTGATAGGTGTAACCTCGGTCAAACAACTACACCGCCTGTCATCTGTTTGGCATGGAAACTGATGCAATGTTTTGAAGGGACACTACTTAAACCGATGATAAATACGTTAATGATAGGATAGTATTTAAAGAATAAATCTGCTGTGTGTTGTCGAGACTGTTGCCGAGTGAATCCGAAGCTATCAACTTCCCATTCAAAGCCAGTTTGTATTTTCACCATTTTTGCACAATTTTATTCGTCTTCGTGTATTATTCGTATTTTGCCAGTCAGAAGCAAGAAGTACGTCGATAGAGACCGTTATAACTTTGCTACTTCAGTAATTTTGAAAGAATACTCTGGTAATGGTAATAGTATCGCAATATTTTTCGTGTTGTAAAATTTGTTGTTTCGCGTCAAATCAAAACTTTTATGTCGTTGTACTCCGTTAATTTATTTTAGCGTAAATATCGCTGTTTTTAGCAATTTAGACACTGTTGATAGTATCCTTACTAGCAATAGGTACTATATTTACTCATATTATGATCGATATTATTACCGATATATATCGATATAAATAATTGAGTTACCGTACATTGAATATACAGCAGAACGTTAACATAATATGTTTACACCTGTGAATTGTCTTCCCGAATGTCATCACATCAAACTTCATCTCAAATCATCAGATCTTGATAAATAGCAGCAGTTATTGAGTTTCTGTTTTCAGATGTGAAGAGGGCGCCACAGTCTGGGGAATTGATGCTCGTTAAAAATTCTTAACCCTTTACTGGCCAGATGGATCTTATAGTGTTCCATTTCATGAACGCAGAGCAAAGTTACTGCATTGGCCGCCACCGCCGAGGTGCTACTAAAATTCCCTCTAATGTAGCAAGGAAATGGTGCAGCTTAATCTACTGCAATTCACTCAAACCCTCCTCTAATTGGTCCCTTCAGGACTTTGGTCCGACTGAGGTGCGACCCCATTTAGGTTGTAGCGTGAACTAGGGCCTGCCAGATCGAAACTCCTCAACGTATTTCCTCCATGCAGGCAAGGAAGGTGGTGCTCAAGCTTCACCCTCTTGGAGGTAACTCAGTAACAATAACAAGTGGTTGGATGACAGAAACACTAACATAGTTACCATATAAGCTGTGTTCTCTGTTGGCAAGAATAGCGATAAATAATGTGCATTAGTACTTTCTTTTTTTTCAACCACGCTCGGAGATGCAAATAACTTTACATAAACGCTAAAAAGAAATAATAAATGCCTCATGTCTAAGTCGTTGGTACGGTGCACAAGGCTATATAAATTTCGAGCCCCTGCAACGGATCGTTTTCCATAGCAGCTACAAGGAGTCTTAAATGTCCAGTTTGCGTTAGTTTATTACGAACGTTGAGGGTTGTCTTGTCCCAGAACCAGCGCTCACTGCCATGCAGCGACGGGTAATACCTGCCTTTGCGTGCTGCACAGGCATACCATGGCGTGTTTTGCCGCCGACACAGAAGAATACGAGCTGGGTCTGGGACGAGACTTTTCACCATGAAGAAGCTACAAGGAAAAACTACTTAATTCTTTACTTTCTTGATCAAGAACTGGAGGGGTCGTAGAATATATATCTATATATATAGATAGATACTAGTGGCCCGCACCATCTTGAAATGCCGGCAGAAATAAGTGCATCAATAACTCACCTCACTGTCCTCTTTTCATTCAAGTTTGGGGTTCTGCTCTGAATAATCATTTTCCCCATTTTTGTCATGTGGTTCTTTTCAGTTCGCGTAACATGAAGCTCAGAAACAATCTTCCATATGAAGAGGAAAGGAAATTCAGTATCCATGCTACTGCTGAGAGGTACTGCAAATGTGCTCACTCCATGCTTTAATTTCAAATTTGCCGAAGCATCTATCCGTGAATGAGTAAGTGACTTGCCAGGAGTAAGTGAAGTGCTTCTATGAACTTCTTGTCTTGGCACGAGGAGACAAACCTACCAAGTAACCAACAAGTAGCCAGTAAGCAATATATCTGCACTATTCAATATATTACTCAGAAATGCAAATATTTAACCATAGAAACAGACACACTTGTGATGTTCAGTTTGCTTAAGTTAATGTTTCCAAGCGTACACAATGCCAATTACCTACTAGGTATATTAGGCTAGCAATGGCTCAGATTTGTATCATTGACATCCAGCGTGGCAACTTGGTCCTTTTATCTTCAATAGATGCGGTGGTAAGCTATAAAAGTATAATAATAATATTTCAATTTCAGTTTGCTTCTTCACTCTTGAAATGCATATTCTATAGACTTCAATTATAAGTATTTCTTCCATGGCCTTGTTGATACTGTGAACCTTGAGTGATTTTTTTTTTACACGTTCATCAATCTGTTGAGCTTCCATACCCGTCCTTAATTGTCCTTGCCACGCATTTTTTGCTAAATTAGATAGGAAAATCTCTGTTATCTTGGCGATGCTTGGCCATTTAACGCTTAAAATTTTGCTAGAAATTGCTTATAGGACGCGACTTTTGCAGCTCCAAACCTTGTTTGGCTTCAATCGCAACTTTTGTTTATGAAATAGAAGACCAAGTCTGCGACGTAGGTACATTACAACAAAACCAGCATCACAAGAAAGCTCATTGAAGAGGCCGATCATCTACACTTTCGGCAGTTTTTCGTGGCTTTAGGCATATTCTAACGTACTGGTCGTTTCTACACAGATTTTAACTTTTTGAAGTCAGCGCAAGGATGATTTGTGGTGGTTGGTTAGAAGGTTCGGTGCATAAATTCTATACATTCTTACGTTTGTGTCGTCCAAAGTCACAGTATATGTCATGCTTACGTTAGTCCTCCTGCATGGATCTCTTTGACTCAGAACTTATCATACGCGGCTTCTCTTAGTCATTTTGATCCTTCCACACTTTTTATTATGACCTTCCATGTCCCCTCTTCAGTCGTTGTTATGGCCGAGATATCGTGCACTGGAACAATAGGAGGGCCTTCCAAATCAAAGTTTTGATTGCCAACAAGTCCGACATTGCCCGGAACGACAGGCATTCCCAATGTAACATGTTCTCCTGAATTTAAATCCCAGTCATTCTTTGATTTAGGAATCACTCGCCAACTTTAACGCTAAAGGTAGTCGCGTCGTGTAAAATTTTGAGGCTGGACGGGTGTTTGTTCGCTTTTGTCTAACCAGTCGCCTATTCGTGGGTCATAAAATCCTGTGAGATCAAGGGATGTTTGGTTTTTGTATTCACTGTACTTTGCTAAGTAATACTGACGATAATAACCCAACCCGATGTTTTTCGTACTCTTAGAATTTGTAGCTAAAATTCACTAGAAGTATGTGTGCAGTAGTCTGGTTTGGCCAGATATGCATATTTCTGTATGTTTTCGCACCATAACAAACACGACCAACGATGTAGATCTTTGCAAATGAGCGCAGTAGGATAAAATAGCCCAACCAAGGTGCTCGTGTTTAATCTGAGACAAAACTTCACCGCAAAAACGTGCTCTACATTTCGATGTACCTGGTCTTCTTCAACATTTTAATATTTTTTGTGTTCTGCATTTCGATGTACCTGGATGTCTACATTTAATTTTAATTTTTTACCGTAACATGATGCAAGAGTATTCCGTGTAGTCCTGCCATAGCACTTCTTGAATTCGAAACAAAAGTTTGCTGCAAGAATACGATCTGCAGTCGGCTGCACCATTTATGTTTTGTCCTGCTTTTTCGCACCATTCAAAATGCATAGGCAAGGATGCAGACAGCACAGCACCGCAGCAACTGCGTGTAGTTTGACAGTGTGGCTCCAGAAGTCCAAGACCTAAGCCACAAATTCCTTTTCCTTACAGAGATGGCGTGTGGCCAGGTCGTAACGTCGTTGCTATTTCGATTTGGGCACCGGGGAGAATAGGCACATCATGCAACGAATAATAGCAGATTACGAATGGCCGGCTTCTTGCGCCGTAAAATGGGCATTACTGGGTGCCTCCAGAATTTGGATGTTGTTAGAGACGCGTGCATTATGTAGCCTGCGAGTTCATGGTTGGTTGTTGCCCAACGCGTGCATAATGATACAGACTGTGAGCTCATGGTAGTTACCCTACGCATGGGTCATAAAACAGTTGTGAGTTCATGGTTATTGCCTAAGCCATTCGTAATATGATGACTGTAAGTTCATGGTTATTCTTCAATTGTGGTTGTAGCTGAAGTAATATGTAGACTGTGAAATTGCAATTACTGACCATGGTATGCGTGAAATAGATTGTGTAGACTGTGTTCATCTCTGCCAAAATAAAGCAGAACTTGCTGAATTTGCTGTAAATATCTGCTCGCACTGCTGTCTAGCACGATGTGCCGAGTGGATTTATTATTCAGAGCGTATGCTATGTGATGTCATGTTGCAAAAGGTCGTGGAGCCACTTCCAGTTTTATGGTCTACTTTTTGACCCTTAAAATGCTTTTGAAACATTGGGCATTTCTGTTCTATTAGGTATTGGTTTATTAATGAACATGGAGACTTCTTCCTTGTCAAATTTTAAGGGTGCAAACTCTTGGTTCAAATATAATTATTGCATCAGTTATGTCGAGACGTATTTGAACATAGCCTCTTGTGTATTCTTATAGATTGTGTGCGCATTGTAATGCAAATATTCGTGTAAATGTGACTTCCCTCCAAAACACGTGCATTTTAACATTTTATAGTGGGGAAAATTAGAGAATATTTCTCTAAAGATACAAAAAACTAAACAAGTCAAGATATCTGATTGGGGCTTATCTTAAACGATTCAATATGAGGTGTGCACATTGAATAATAATAATCAATACGAAGTGTACTGGCTTCATCACGAACGGCATGTGGATACCAGGGATGTTCACAAGCTGCTTGTAGATTTCGGAGATGACCGCAAAATGCTTCTGTATGTTAGAGGTGCCCACGAACTGCCTGTGGATGCCGGGGGTGTCCACGAACTGCCTGTAGATGCCGGAGGTGTCCACGAACTGCCTCTGGTTGCAGGAGGTGTCCACGAATTGCCTCTGGTTCCCGGAAGTGTCCACGAACTGCCTGTGGTTGCTGGAGGTGTCCACAATCTGCCTCTGGTTGCTGAAGATGTCTGCAAACTGCCTGTGGATGCTGCAGGTGTCCACGAACTGCCTCTGCTTGCTGGAGGTGTCCACGAACTGCCTATGGTTGCCGTAGGTGTCCACGAACTGCCTGTGGATTCCGAAGGTATCCACGAACTGCCAATGGATGTCAGAAATGTCCTCAAATACCTAGCTTTCGAGAAAGGTTCTGAATTTCGTGATAGATTTAGTAGGATAAACTACGATCAGTTATATTTCAAAAAAGGACCCTATGTAGTTTTTACTTCCAGAAACTTCTCATGTTTCCCCTACAAGGGATCAGTTTATACTCTAGAATTATTTATTTATGATTGTATTTATGAACTGAACGTATTAACCATTAAAACACACACACTCTCTCTCTTTCTTTTCAGATAATATTTCAGTGTGACCTAATGTACCATGTTTCAGTTGACGAGGAAGGTGAAAATTGCCCATACTAGTACTGGATTTAAATTTTGAGCCTAATTCACCGACCCTGTGCTTAGCTCAGCAGACTTCGCTTTAAATATAAAACGAAACGGAAAAAATAAATCGTGTTGTGAAAAATATGAGGTGCTAGTGTAAAAATATTAACTGCGAAATATAAACATGACGTAAGTCAGCGAGAGTTGGTTGCTGACTAGCTAAAAAACAGAAAATGAAAGTGGATCTCTTTGTATTTACCTAGAATCAGTGAAGCAGCAATGTTTTCAATGACTGCTGTTGTTGGACGGCTTTGATAAAATCGATGACCCTGCAGTGCTTTTGCCGTAAGTTTGTGCTTTGTTGATGTAGATTGTTGATGCGACTGACAGTGCACATGAGTGACATTGATTGAACGTGAATTATCAGCGAATATGCGTGTTTGCTCTACATTATAGGCGTTTGTCCAAAGACAGAATCAACCATCCATTTCTTATTTATGAAGCTGATGTTCTTCCCAGTGCACGTTTTTGTAAACTTTAATTTTAAATTTTTGTTTCCAAGTTAGTTACTAAAGTTTAAATAACTTGACTGATATAGAAACAAAGGTATGCTGCATATTTAATTTACTTTATAGTATTTATGATTTTTTTTTTAAACTTTCTACTACTAAAGAGACTTATAAAAAATATAAAGAATTTATTTCGCCTATTCTTACTCGAATGGTTTTCCAGCAAGTTTTATCAGTCCAAGAACAATTTATACTTCTACTGTGAATGTTAATCGACTGTGCTGAGTAACTCTATAACATACATGCCGTCTTCCAATAAAAAATATCATATGTAATAACACTCATAGTGCTACTTGCAATGAAAAAAAATAATTTTGTGCAAGATTTTATTGTGCCTGCGCCATTATTTAACGAAAAACTGAAAAACTCCGAATTACAGAACTGTTTCGTTGTGAAATGTCCATAAGTGTTCACACTACAAGTGAAAATCTATCAAGATTCAAACATCCGCGTCCTTTACAAGTTCATTTCGTTGAGCCTTGCCAGAGAGAAATTCATCCGCCAACCTAGTTTTCTTGTGTCATCGTGAAGGCTTTGGCACTAAGAGTACTAGCTAAATATATTTTTTTTTAACTCGAACCTTAATAACTTGTATCAGTTTGAGAACCTGACCAACACGAAACTTTATTGACAAACCCAGTTTTTTTTTAAGTAAAGCTTTCGAGTACTGCGGACTCTCCCGTTCCGGTTTACTCTTCCTGAAAATCTGACTGCGGTGTTTGCTTATGTTTATGAACTGTCAAGTACTTAAGATAAGCTTCGAATGAATTTGTGACGTACACAGTTTATAAAAGTGGTCTCTTAAATAAAAATAATAATGAAATAATGCTAATAAAAGTATTTACATCAGTGCCCGGCTTGTGCAACTGAAAGAGTCAGAGTGTTCAGTGTTGTGTATAACTCTGCGTTCTTCAAGATTTGTTAAGCATGTGATGTCGAAGTGTTCCAGAACACATGTGAGGCTGACCGACACTTGAAAGAGTTCATCCTGCTGATGTCTACGGTGAACACCTAACCACTTAGTTTGGCACAGCAATACAATGGATTGATATTTCACAAACTTCCTATCCAGTCGATCGATTATTTTGCTGGACATCTTGCTCTATATTGGGCATACTAGAGCTTAATGGCTGCTTCTCCGGCTGATGTCTAGCCGGTCTCGTGACTGTGGAGAATTTTAAAGTGTAATATATCATTTTATAGACTGGACTACTGTTAATATTCGCAGTGCTGAAAAGAAAGTGAAAGTGAGAGTACTCTTTCTGATTCATTCTTCATCTCCGACATGGCGATGGCGGCGCTGGCCATCTGTGTTGTTGTGGCTCTGCAGTTCTCATGCTCGGAAGGCTTCGCGTCCGGACCTGCGCCACTGGACGGTAAGTATGATATGAATCTTTAACTTTTGACTTTAGTAGTTTTCAATTAATTCTGTGGTTTTGTATATTCACTGTCTCTGATAGCAGTTTTGATAATGGCATTTAGCTGTCGATTTGGTGGACTATGTTTACTTGACCGTGTTTGTATGCGCCAAAATGAAAGTGGAATATGAAGGCTGGGCACAAGTTTTTGCACAACTGAAAACTTGTAAGTCATGCGTACCTATTCTCGTAACTATGTGTTTGCCAAATTTCCTAGTACTTGCTATCCTAAACGGAGGTAACGATATTTCCAAAAAACCAAAAAGTTTAAGAAGAAAGAATTACTACTTGAAACACTTGCGTCCAACTATGACCCTACCTAATTATATTATCCTCTTGATTCCGAATTCTTTTCAAAGTCTGTGAGTATACTGAAAGTAAGTATTGATATCGTGTTTGTTATTTCAATTTTTTCTCCGTATCTAGGTGCTATACTTTTATTACTTTGAGTTTCAGGTAAAATTCTCTCTTATATGCTTCTGGAAGTTTCTACTTCACTCATATACTCTCTTACGTTGTAACTTTTAATAACGTTACTTCTGAACGATTGACGAAAGCTTTTTATGAGTTGGCCCACTATACGAAATAGAGTGGGGCATTTTTGTGTGTCTGCATGAAGTATATTAAGTATAAACCAACCATTCATTTTGTAGGTTTTCCACCCCTACCTCTCTCGATGACGTATGCGTATTTGTATGTGATCTAACTGCAAATTACTGGTTTACACCGCCGTCAAAAAATAATGACAAAGAAGTTCCATCGGTGTCCCCATTGCTATTGGTGCTTATTGTGGTGGTTTTACTATCAAGAAGGATGCGTTGCACCAAAAAATATTGGCACATAAAGGAATACCCACATAAGCAGACCTACAGTACTATTTGTAAAGAAATGTGTACCAATAATGCTGGGACTGTTGCATTTGCTTACAAGTTCATTGACAGAATGAATTTCATTTAAATTTCCCAGCCGTGCAAACTTTCACTGATGTCGTATAATAGGTCGAGACTTCGAGGTAAAGCAAACCAATAACCCTGAAGGCTTTCTGGGACATCCACACGCCTTGACTGGTGCTGCAGATATGATACATGCCCACTAACCCCAGAGGAGTGTACGGTTGCAGTCGACCATAGAGTGCTAGAGCTCCGGCGCAAGATACGGGAGGGTCTCATTCGGTAACTGT
>LQNS02277999.1:3127988-3140763 GCA_001587735.2 Parhyale hawaiensis
GATCCCCCGGCTTTCCCCATTTCGGGCTATTGCCAGTACTTCTGCAATAACGTCTGAACGCCGATTGCTGAGTCAGCAAGCCAAGCACTGCAAGAACTCACCTGTCTGGCAGAGAGGAAAAATATATACCTTTCGTCTCAGGTGTCGATTGTACTCAGGGAAATAATGTTTTACATGATTTATTTCAAACGTCATATGGACAAAGGATTCATATTCATTAGATCTTCAATCGATCAAAGCCTAGCACAGTTTTCTGAAACCTTAGTCAGGTGCTTTGGGCTCGCCCCGTTTAATAGAATTTCAGGCGTTTACGTTGAATTCATTACAGAGCGACGGCCGAAAATTTCAATCGTGCTCGGTAAAAGAGAGATTAAAGCCGCCTAATCAAATATTTTTGTATTATTGGGCATTGATTATTATAATAGCTGCCTAACTTCACTTTTTTATGAGGGAACTTATTTTCTGGTGCAATAATAAGGCCCACAGATCCAGAAATGTTTCTGCTTATCCATGTTCCTCTTATCCCCATAACGTGCTAACCTGAGTACGGTATATTCGTTCAGCAGTTGCTAGTATTCGTCTATTATTCTTACCAAATTCTAAAGATTTCGTAAAAAGACTAGTACGTTAAGGGGTTTATGAGAGTATGCATAAACTTCGTATTACTTTTACATAGAATATGTCGGCCTGTCGATGGTTGTTTGTGTTGACGAGTCCCGCTATCGACTTTGATTTTCATCACATGTTTTACACGAGTGAAAATCCCGTCCGCGAACGGGAAAAGAAATCCTATCGCTTTGCCCAACTTGTTCTCAGAAGTACCGGCAACTTTTAAAAAAAGGCGAAATCCATTCAGCATTTTTTTCCTTGGGAAATTAGATGATTTGCAAGCTGCGGAAAACTCGCCGGTATCACGCCCCCCGCTAAAAAATGCATCAGCGCGATCGGTTTTTAGAAAAGTTCTTTGAGTAATTTCCGGCAGGGTGTTCGTAGAAAATTCCTGCAACTTCAAGGCGACAGTGAGCAGCGTCAGTTCAATAACTTAAAAACTTTGCCATAAAGATAACTTTACATTAAGCGAGAATCCGTTTTGTGTGGAGCAGTTTTCCAACGCCTGCGATATCTGCTGCAATGATCCGTACATCAAGCTCTTTAATGCGTCATTTAAGGTCGTCTTTCCCGTGGTAAAAAACACAACAGTTGCTACGTATCATACGTGGCACACTATGCATTCAATTGCTAATTCATTAGCATAAAATGCATTCCAAACCCTTGTTTGTCCCCGGCATTTGCTAAAATCTACTGCGGCTTGCACGGAATTTGACATACATTGTTCCCTGTCTTAGTTACGCAGTGTATGCTATTCAATTCTGCATTTCTGCGTATTAGTGATGAATGTAAATTTTACTACCTGCATTATGGAAAACCATCATACCAAGAATACGCTATTAATTTGTCCCAAACTGCATAACCACAGAATGACCGGCGGTGGAAGATGCCCGCTCCCAATTTCTTCTTTCGATTTCATTGTTGGGATATTCTGATTGTTCACAAATGCCTAACTACAGAGAATGACTAATATACTTAACTGGTTTGCTTGTTATTTTAAGAATTTTTCTCGTTGTAAAACTGCATAACTTTTCCACTTTTCAACAGAATTCGACAAATGAATGGATTAGCACTAGATAATAATTTCTAATATTTTATTTGTTTATAAATATGTATGCTTGCTGTCACGCTCTTATTAGATTGATTAAATAATCCACCTTTCGCGAATTACTCAAATTGGTATAAAATACGTAATCGACAATATTGTGAAAATTGCCAGAACTTTCTGAAATTTAAGAAAATGTCATAAATTGCTTAAATTTAGTCATTATTTTAGACGGCGTGGTATAGTAGCCGAAATAATAAAACCATTACCTCCCTGTTAGAAAATGTTAAGCAAAAACTGCTGTCTTTAGGCGAGAGCTCTCTCACTCCCAGCTCCCTATAGCTTCTTGGAGGATGATTCACTGCTTACCTAAAAGTTTACCAATTGGGCGGGACCTCCGTATCTCGCTTGGAGAACTCTTTACAGCCCACCGAGTAACCGCGAGGGTGTATACTTTTTTCAGAGTGTCTGTGTGCGTGTCTGTCCGTCCAGACTTGGCAGGTTGCGTGTTCCTTTTAGTATCGTTCACAGACTGTTGCATAGAACTTCGTTCGCTGTCCGGATGTGATGGGTCGCCGGCTGGGACCTCCTGACGATTTTAAAACGTCGGTTCCAGTCTAAGTTTATTTTACGGTCGTGCAGGAGGGTTTTATGAAGAAAATTTTATATTTGATGGCCTAAAACCAATAGTTAGGTATAAGCGCAGTAGTCATTGTGCGGAAGAATGAGTTTTTAAGTCCTCGCACCTTGAGTTATTGTTGTTGGAAAAGACGTGTTATTCTAGCAGCAAAACTGGCTATACTGATCTTTGCCGTGTATTTGTGTGCGTGCGTGATCTTCCTGAGCCTACCACTGCCGCTTATTACCAAAATAAAGACCATTGCCTCGTACAAACCAGATAAAGCATATCATGGGTAGTCTTTCTCTGCGTACCATTACCGTTTATTAGCGAGATGAATCTTATCACATTATGTGTAGTCTCTCTCTGCGCACTATTACATGCATTAATGAGATTGAGCTTATCAAGTGTAATCTTTCTTAGCGCATCACTGTCATTTGTTACCCTGATAATACTTGGCGCAAGTGCAGCACCTAGCAGCATCTCGTTTGCTATACAGCATCCCTCATTTCAGTTGAGGCTAACATTAGGGCTAGGCAATGTTTTCATTTGATGAGTAATGTACGTTAAAAATTGTTTTTATCCCGTAGAGGACCAAGGATGACAAAAATCCTAAGGATGATAATACAGAACAGGTTAGCCAACTGCCGAACGCGGCGGACGTACGTTGGGGCGGTGACGTAGCGTGCCCATTCAATCGTAGTAAAGTTGTGGAGCAGCTGTCGTTTGCCATACTTCAGATATAGATTTTGAAGACCACAGTTAGTTTTGGTAAAAGGCGATGGTCAGTGTGATGTTGTTGGCCAAATTGTCGCACCTGACGCAGAACCTCTGCGATCAACGTCCTGGTGGACTATGATCGCAGTCCAGCGATGAAACTCAGAGTTTTCCGAATTCCGTAAATGGGCGTTGAAGATTTTCATAGATCTTAAGAAAATTCCGCTCATAGTTATAAAAGAAAACAAATAAAAACTTCATGATTATCCCAATGTATGTGATAACAGGTAACAGTTAAATATTTGCGTAATTTTTATGTATTTGGCTTGGGAAACTTCCCAAATTGGTCGGAAAATTCTTGGAACCTTCTCAAATTCCCAAGATCTGGAGCAAATTCCCAAAGAGTGGCAGCCCTGGCACACAGCAGAAGTTAGAGCAGGAATCTATCGCACCGCCCACCGCCATCACTGGCTGCTCCGGACGGCAGGTGCCTGCTAAACAGCCGCTGTTCGGTGTACACGCTCCAATGTATTCCGTACATCTCAAATACTGCCAACCTGCCTGTCTGCCAGCTTGTCGCTGAACCGTGTTTGGTGTGCCAGCGCCCTTAGTCTCGCTACATCGGATCAAATTTAATGTATCAATTTCACACCGATTATCTTTGAGATAGCTCAAGCAAGTTTTTAGATTGGATTTGTATCTAAAGTAATCGGAATGGGAATAACACCCTGTGAAGCGCATTCTAAAATTACGAAAGCAACGCTGTTGGTGTAAGTTGCCGACAAATTAAAGCTAATGAGATTAGTTTATTTCGATTGGTCCTTCACAGCCGATGACATCCTTAGTATTGTTCGTACGAAAAGTTTTAAAGTTTCTGCTGAATACAACATCGACGTGAAGTTCACTTCAGCCCTTGCTGACATTCTGAAAGTTTCACAAGTAGTGAGCATTAATTATGCAGGACCGTTCACACGTACAGCAAAATGCCATTTCAACGAAATGTCACGTGGGCCGGTTCGTTCAGCTTGCATCTTGCGTCGCAGTGTTAATTATAGTTTTAATGCTTCTCTTTTGTGTTAGCATGATGAAGGTCACGTAACGCGTTTTATTCAACTGCACTCCCATATTTAATTAATTATTGTTACGCCGTGTTACCTTATTTTGCATGATTTTCATCGGCAATTTTATTCAACTTGTTTTCCACTTTTTCAACAACCTACTATAATTTTACCCAACGTAATTATTTTCTCACCTTTCGTACTGGTAGTTGATCCAACTTGATTGCTTTTTCCACCATTTATTATCGTTTTTTGTTTTTACCTCACGAACCAAGGACATATTTGTCAGCCTTGGTTCTCTTCTTCATTACTTACAGAATGATTTTTATGCAAAGTAACTTTCATTCTCGCTTGTCAGTATAAGTGGGAATTCACTGTAATTATCGTCTTCGTGCTTCGCCTTGGGATATGTTTTATATTTAAAATTCATTCCAATGAAGAATTTGATGACGTATCGTAATGCGCTATTTTTGTAGTCTAAACTGTCAATACACTGAGACAATCGTCGCCTTTATAATCTAATGCTTTGAAAATAGCGTAATTTGTACAAAAAAGGTATGTTAAAATGAGGCACGGTGCATATTTTCCCATTTTTGTAACAGTTGTTCAATATGCGTCTGAACATTCATATCTCCTGCTTATCAGTAGCTGTTTTTTGTTTAAGTTTTATATCTCTCGTAAAAAATGCACTAATAAATAAGTAGCTTTTATTAAGAACACAATGGGGTCACAAAATACGCTTACGCAGGCTCACAAGTACAAACAAAGTAGCTAAAATTCAACCCAGTAATTAAGCCCAGTCACAAATATTGGTGGCCACGTACAATTAGAATAAATAGATACACTAAGTCTACACCTGCAGTCATGAATAGCATTGAGCAGCTCAATTTCACACAGGAGAGAGAAAGAACTCTTGACTGCATTGGTACAGAGAATTTAACAGATTATATTTGTACAGTGTGGCCTATTGGGAAGAAAATATTCACTTAGTAATTATGACATCTGTATGAATTATATATCGGAAAATTTTTACCAACTTACTACATTTTCAATCTCTCTTGCTAAACTAGATATTATACAGTTGGTTTCTAATGTAAAAAAAAAAGGTTTGCACAGGAAACTAATTGTTTCTTAGCAGAACTGGTGCTGGAGATGCACGGTTTCAATGTGAAGCATTTTAGCCACTGAATGGGACGGCCACCGTGTCGACAATGTAGCATTATGTCTTCATGCTCTTACACCAGGATACCGCCGGTGCTCTGCAAGAGAGAGAGAGAGAGACTGCAGCATTTCTGGGCCGTAATGCTCCTGGAAGGGACACGTCCCGCGCACCCCTTAACGGACTCTTTGGCCGTCGTTGTAACTTGAGACGAGCAAATGAATTTCCGTTAGAGAATGCCATTTATCTTGAGTGAAGTGGCATAAGCTCCCTTCTCAGGAAACTAATTTNNNNGGACACGTCCCGCGCACCCCTTAACGGACTCTTTGGCCGTCGTTGTAACTTGAGACGAGCAAATGAATTTCCGTTAGAGAATGCCATTTATCTTGAGTGAAGTGGCATAAGCTCCCTTCTCAGGAAACTAATTTATGATATTGCCTCTTCCCTCGTCCCGCGCACGGAAATGAAGCTCCCTGCAGGCCCCTGCTTCACACGAGCCCTGCCTGGCCGTCCCGAGTGGTCGGTGCCGCGCCGTGCGTGTGAGCGACGAGAGTTGTTAACAAAAGTGAGTTGCTCCTAACTCAACACTGTCCACCTGAGAAATTAGGCCCCGCTCTTGGCTTCTCTTTGTTACAGCGCATTTTGTAATTCTCTCGCAGAATTTGAAGAATAATTGTCAAAGACAGAGATGATGGTTGCTCAGAACGAAGACGGGCTTATTGCTTCTGCCAGAAATTGAAGGCAGCGACATTGATGAAGGTCGCTCAATAATTAAGCCTAGCTCTTGGTTTCCGTTCGTTGCGCCGCTGCTAGCGTCCTTGTAATTCTATCCCAGGATTTGAAGAATTGTCAAGAACAATTGAGCTCTTGGCTGTTTGTTGCGACGCATGTTAGCATCCCTGTAATTTTTCCCAGAATTTAAAGAATGGCCAAGAACTGGGATGATGCTTACTTGAAAATTAAGTGGAGCTCTTGGCGTGCGTTTGTTGCGACGCTACTTGTATTCTAGTACTTCTCTCCCAGAGTTTGCAGAATAGTCAGTAAGAGCGATGATGGCGTCCCGAAAATCCCGGCCCGTAATTAAGGGCTAATGCAAGAAGTGCAGTAACGCCTTCGGCTTAGGTTATAGCTACGGTCTTACTGCACTACACATATTATTCCTCTAATTAGAGCAAACATATATTCATCGCCCCTGACTGATAAGTTTATCTTATGTGATACATAATAATGTAAGGTTTTATTATGAACCGATGGTTTAATGCAGTCTATTGGTTTCTCACTGTTACGGTACTATTAGCATTATGGTATCTTTCCCAAGTGTTTAAGAAGACCGTGAAAGTCAGCCACCATTTATCAGCAGCTCTATTTCGTTTGGAAGCGATGTAGATCCTGTATAGTCTAGTCAAATGAACAATTCCAACAGTAGCTGTGAGACTACCAAGGAGCTTAATCTGATACTACTGTTTATCGAGATTCTTGCTGTTGTGGTGTCATCGGCGCAAATTCTAGACAGCGCTTCATAATCCCATGCCAGGGTTTCTGTCTTTCAGTTGTCAGAGACAGAGCTACTCGGTGCTCTCGCAACGTATTACCATTATGAATCAATTTTTTGAGGCACATACTCACGTCCCCCCTTAGGGGGCATAGAATGGGCCATAGAGCCGTAGGGTTAGGTTAGTTTAGGTTCGCCCATCCTAGGTTACGGGGAGCGAGCAGTGCCACCAGGGGGACCCCGTAAGTTATCTTAGCCGTTAACTAGGCCTTCGGGACGTCTTTCTTTCGCTCCCACTTTGCTTCTCTCCGATTCCATACTCCTGATATTACTATTACTTTCGTCTGTTCTCTCTCTTCTTTCCCAACTTACTGTTCCCATGCGCGTTGATCCTGTGTGAGCACACCTTTGTGCATGAGCTCCCCGTGACTATCGACATACTACATGTCCCTTCCTTTTCCTATCTTCGAAAAGCGTAGTACTTATTTAGGGAGGATTAAATTATCTTATACTACTACTGCTACTATTATTACTCTCCCCACGTTCAGCTTCATGTGATTTCAACACTCGCGTGTGCGTCCCAAACCTCGCTGCCAAAATTTGACGTTCGTGTAAATGGCGCTGTCGAAACCAAAAGATTACGTCTTGACCTGTTGTCTGGATAGCGGCAACAGGTATTGTTATTTTTTGTGTTTTCGACACAACAGTAGAAGATCATTAACAAAATTCCAGACAAGTAGTTTGTAGACGAGGAAGTATAATGCTAACTTTAACCCGGCCGCCGAGGATAGTATAATCTTACGATTGATGATGCTACTATAGTATTTTATTCTGCTCAATTGCACTGAGATGCGCGTGAAAGTTTGTGCACACATGATTAAGATTCAACAATATAGGTTTCATAGGCCCTTCTTGGACCGCCGGGATATTCTTCATTCGTGCCTGTTTGCTTCCTTCCATTTTCATGCTAGTACAAATATTTTTGGTAAGCTCTTCCTTTTACTATTTGAGGTACACCTTCGTTCATGACTTCCTTCGCCATACATGCTACATATCCTTTTTTTCTTGCGATTGCACGTAATGCTGTGGGTGCAGAAGTTAGGCTATCATAGTAATCATAATAATGATTGAGCTTTTTTTAATCATGACCGAGGCTGTGCTGCGCTTCACATTCTAGGTGCGAATTATTGCCCCTCACTCACAAATTTCGTTTCAAAAATTCTTCTTATTGTCTTCCGTTCACACCAGCGCCCGAAGTTCTTCACGCCCAGTTTTAATGTATGCGACAGACACGCAATTTTTGGACGAAATTCCTCAGTTATGAACTCAGCAGGGACAAAAGCCCTTGTCTAGTTCCTCTTCGAGCCAACTTGTTCGCCAAGTTTTTTTTTATCTTAAGGATTGAGGTTACAAGACGAGTTCGCAAAAACTAATCTCGATTTTGTAGTCAAGCTGGAGGTAAGTTAAAATTGGGTTCCTTGTTGCACGTACGAGCGATATAAAACTGCCCAATTAAAATTATCTCTACTTGTTAAGCACGCTGGCAGTAAATTAATATTTTGTCTCTGTATGTAGGCATGAATCATGCAAAAAACATGAAATAAAATGTATCTATTTTTTAGTTATACCGTAATTGAAGTACAAGATTTTGCCAAAGTCTTATTATTTTTCATTTTACATGTTTGTGATCAGCTTTAAATAGTAAAAGTATCTGTCCGTGGAACAAACTTGAAATCTGTCCTGTTCAGGCAACTACCACTACACTATAAATACTGGTGAGGTCCGTGCGTGCCTCAATGGAAGCAAATAGGATGGAGACGCCTGTTCTCTTCTGCGCGGGGCCACAGCGAGCCCGACATCACCATGCGGCTAAAGGTCAAGCGGATGACCGTCCACAGAGTTTTAAATAGGTAGAGAAAGGTGTCGACCTCAAGCACCAACGTCATTTAGCTTCGATGTGTATCTTCAGCCGAGCAACCCGCTTCCGTAATGCTTGGGACTCGATGAGGTAAAACTCCATTGTCGCATACATGCAACTGTCTACTATTTATTGCTAATAGTATCCTGTATATATATATTTTTAGTTAGCGCCGCAGAGAATAACTTTACATTTTCAGATAAATTCCATTCACACATGCACAATGCAGTATGACAGGACTTTTACAATTTGCGGAGTAAATTCTTGGAGTCAGTTGTGTGGACGATGGTTCACTGTCAACGAAAACTGTAATTGTTTATCTGGAGTTGTCAGTTTTGCTGGGTTCTCATATGTATTACACTTTATGGCTGATTGTTCGAGATCAACACGAAACTGGGAAAAAGGTTATCTTGAGTTTTCAATTCAGAAGTAAGGTCCCTTACGGCAGCAACGTAGAGAATAGCCATATGCGTCCGAAAATTGTAGGCAAGCAGCTTTTTTTAAACTCGTAAATGCCGCAGTTTTACGGCAACTGCTGCCGATTATATTGGTTTTTCATTTTAAGTCATGCAAGAACTACTGTAGCGGGCAAAATAAGAGAACGATTTTAATTTTTTGAAAATAAAGTTCAACTATGTAGAGTAGGTTAATGA
This sequence comes from Parhyale hawaiensis, assembly GCA_001587735.2. Lineage (NCBI taxonomy): Eukaryota > Metazoa > Arthropoda > Malacostraca > Amphipoda > Hyalidae > Parhyale > Parhyale hawaiensis. The sequence goes on from LQNS02277999.1 coordinate 3,137,259, forward strand.
ATCTTTTAATGGGGCCTTAAGGAATGTATTTAACATATTTCTACAAAATATCAGGACAAACATAACTATATTTAATACATTAGAGCAATCTAACAAACAGTATCCTCGTGTCTCCTGCTTCTTCAACGTACGTCTTCCATAGTGAGAAGCACAAGTAAAAATTTGAGTAAAACACTACTATAAACTTGGATGCGACCCCCCTGTCAGCTTATATGCAATGTGAGCGCACCGTAGCCAAGATACTGTACCGTCTTCAAAACTCAATAGCTATCTGCTTCATTGAGGTGCTGAAATTTTGGCTTATAAGAGAAAACTGCTTCGTCAGAGAAAAACAATAAGCTAGAAGAAATAATTGCCTACTACCCGTGAAAAATCATCGCATCGCGAGCGCTCTGTTGATCATCTGCGAATTTATACGACGTGACCTGAGAAAGAAAGTTATAAAATCGACTCCACAAGTTGCATATATACTCCTCCGGTTTCAAGAAGTGTTTCAAGAAAGAAGTCCATTCATGTAAAGGGTTTCACCATCTTCTGCAACCTGGTCATCGATCGTTATGAAAACATAACTCGATTACAAAATCTACAACCTGGCCTATTTTTTGCCTGCTTCCTTAAGAGCGGAAAGTAAATAAATACACGAACTGTTTTAGTATAAAAGGATAGATTCTTCTGACATACAGCTGCACGCTACGGAATTTCTCAGTTTAATAAATTTATATGTCAGTTCTTCTGCAACTCGGCAAGAAATGGGCTGCAGTGACAGAAATCAAGTTATTGGCTAGTAAAAGATGTGTTAAAGAGACAAGGAGCTTCATGTTCTGGACACACAACAGTTAGGTTAAAGGAACACAGAAACAACAGTTATTGCATCTAAGAAATCGATATTGAGACACTAAACTCATGTTTAGGCATACCGTTTCCTATAGCAGATCGATTAAGGAGACACAAAAAAATGTCAAAATAAATAAAACACGCAAAACTATACGAAACAATAGAGATGGGTTAAAGAGCTACATGCATGAGTGAATGCGGCATAGCTAATAGAATGAAGAGACGAATATACTGGATACAAAGTTATTTGGAATTGCTCTATGCGCCATTTCTAACCGTACGCCTCCACACTTGTCCATTAGTGTGCTGTTGCATAATTTAGTTGCTAAAGTGTGACTGAATAATGGCTTATGATTTATTTCTGTAGTTTACTCGAGCATATTTCAGTTCTATATCTTTACATATATACGGTCGGAACACTATACTGTAGTAAATTTGTTACTTACTCATGCTTAACCATAGCAGCGATCACATGCGTAACCACTGCAACGATCACATGCTTAACCACTGCAGCGATCAAATGCTTAATCTTTGCAACGATCACATGCTTAACCTTTGCAACGATCACATGCTTAACTTTTGCAACGATCAAATGCTTAACCACTGCAGCGATCCCATGCTTAATCTTTGCAACGATCACATGCTTAACTTTTGCAACGATCACATGCTTAACTTTTGCAACGATCACATGCTTAAACTTTGCAACGATCACGTGCTTAACCAATGCAGCGATCCCATGCTTAACCTTTGCAACGGTCACATGCTTAACCACTGCAGCGATCCCTTGCTTAACCTTTGCAACGATCACATGTTTAACCACTGCAGCGATCCCATGCTTAACCTTTGCAACGATCACATGCTTAATTTTTGCAACGATCACATGCTTAACCACTGCAGCGATCACATGCTTAACCACTGCAGCGATCACATGCTTAACCACAGCAGCGATCCCATGTTTAACCTTTGCAACGATCACATGCTTAACCACTGCAGCGATCCCATGTTTAACCACAGCAGCAATGCCATGCTTAACCTTTGCAACGATCACATGCTTAACCACAGCAACGATCAAATGCGTAACCACTGCAGCGATCCCATGCTTAACCTTTGTAACGATCACATGCTTAACCACAGCAGCGATCCCATGCTTAACCTTTGCAATGATCACATGCTTAACCACTGCAGTGATCACATGCTTAAGCACTGCAGCGGTCACATGCTTAAGCACTGCAGCGATCACAACGCAATGATTACATACTAAGCTCAAGCAGGGATCACATGCTAAACTCATGCAGGGATCACATGCTTAACTCATGCAGCGATCACATGCTAAACTCGTTCAGCAATCATGTGCTAAACTCATGCTGCGATCACATTCTAAACTCATGCAGGGATTACATGCTAAACTCATGCAGGGATCACATGCTAAACTCATGCAGCGATCACATGCTAAACTCATGCAGGGATTACATGCTAAACTCAAGCAGGGATCACAAGCCTAGCACATTCAAGTACTGCAGGCATTGAGGTTGGAGCCCAGTTAGCCCTAATATCAGTGCAAGTTATACTTCGGGTATTAAAATAGTGTTATTGCTATTAATCAATATTTGCATTAGCTTCAGCCGGTTCTCCCCTTGGATTTCATTCAATTTTCCCATTTTTTCAGTTTCTATTTTGCAGACTGCGCAATACTTGATGGCTCACTCCTGCCAAGTAGATCCTGCGGCTGCTTACCTTACCTTGATTACCTTGATGATACTTCGGACGAGGTCCAGGTGGTGTTATGCACGCCACTCATCTTGCGCAGAGGTGATGCTGCAGTCTTGGTGAAGCTTTGATGGAATAGATACTAATTAACATAGTAACTGAAATAGAAATAGTAAACAAGCTGTTCATGCGAGTGAAATGAATACGTCTTGCGTTTTGGAACAACAAGCGCTCATCCTTCAGCCGATGAATGGTAAAATTAACTTCATGTAAGTTTTATGTCGAAAAAATTCAATGATGTTCGCCCATCGTTGACCATTATTAACAAATTTGTAATTTCGGCTGATAAATACCGTTCTTTGCTTCACCACGTTTAATTTTTTTCATGTTTGGGGTCCTTGTGTTTAGTAAAAGATCGAATTTTCTTCATACGTCAGCCAAAAGACCTCTTATCACATATTTTAAAAGACCGTTAAAGAGACAGTTGTTCCTTACATGGTCTTCTCTTCACTTCTATTAAAACACATTCTTTCTTTATCTGTTTGTATCGCAACTTGACGCTGTGGGTTGGATGAACCCATTTTGTGGTCACTGAAAAGTTTTTCTGTAAGAATGACATTATACCCAATCGGATTTTTATCGGCATTTAACCGATGTTATCGGATACCTTTCACTATTTTCCCATAAACAGCTGATAAATGCCCATAAATTTCCGATAGACTATACTGACAGAGCCCATTTAGCCCCTCTGCTAAATGGGCCGAGGCAAGAACATTAAAAATATAAAATAATAATGATAATCATTACAATAAAAATGATAGTCTTGGAGTTTTTAAAACTAGAGAGTGCTGTGTAGTAGTCATGATTAAGCCTGTAGCTGTGTGTGGCCGGGATGTTGTGCCTATCTGCATTTTTCCTCGCTTTTATGGCGCTCTTTAGCTGTGTGTAGCCGGGATGTTGTGCC
>LQNS02277999.1:3151506-3161611 GCA_001587735.2 Parhyale hawaiensis
ATATATATATATATATATATATATATATATATATATATATATATATCAATACCTTACAATACCTTTATTACTGTTTGTAATATTTTTGAGAGAAAAGTACATTGTTTTAATTGATCCATGCAGTAACACTGCTAAAAGACAGCGTGAAAACGAAGCTGGAACCATCTCTCTTACCTACTCTTTATAATGCCTTGCCACGCTTGAACTTGGCGTTCATTACGTTTTTGGAAAAAAGAAAGCTTGACCTATGTATTTATTTCTAAGCCTTAGAAAATATCTGATTCTACTGCTCCTTAATGTCTGTAAGAGAGAAATGAAATTTCGAACCTCATATACCTGAACGATAGCATCATGTCGCACATCAGATTTTACCCTTTCTAACATTTCTGTAAGGAACAGCCACAGCTGGAATCGGTCTTTCCCGACCTCTACTCATGTCAGATTTAACAAACACTTCATAATATTTCTTTGGAGAAAAGCGAAAGCTGGAACCATTTCTTTTCAAGCTGCAGCCACCCACCTGTACTGTACAGGCCCGGTTTACCGGAGTGCCTGCAGACGATCGTTGTTAGAGCCGCATCGCGTGATGCCATCGCCCAAATTGCTGTCTGCGTAATGTTGCTTGATGCTCAGTGTGATGTGGGAATGATTCTCTCGCGCAGTCTTTTCAATTTACTGCGCTTCTGCAGAGTTCTGTTGTTGTTGTTTAGGGCTTGCTTTGGTGCAGAGGCTGCTGTGTGGAAATGATTTTCTCGCGCAGTCTCCGTAATTAATTTAATGTGCGTCTGGAGTTCAGTTATTGTCTCTGCCTCTGAGGCTATCATGAAGAAATGATTCCTTCGCATAGTCTGCTTAACTTAATGGCCGTCTGAAGTGCAGTTATAGTCTCTGCCTCTGATGCTGATATATGAAAATAATTCCATTGCACACTGCACAGTCTGCTCAATTTCCTGCGCTTCCGCAGTTTATTTCCAGCAACGAAGACTAAACCAAATTCTTGATCGAGTAAGGTTCATAAAAACACATGTGTGTGCAGGTCAGTAATATTCTGAATGTATGTTAAAGCTCATAAGTTATTTTTTGTTTGTATGCTGAACCTTTTCTTGTCTACTGCACACATCAGTGGCTGTTACACGTGTGCTACTCCTACCGAAACTATGCCTATTTCAGGCACGAATGGCTTAACTTTGCATTAAACAAGTAAATATTACTGTCTCTTTGATTTTGTGTTGTTTTGCAGTCTTCAGTTGTTGATTTTCAGTAATTTCTGGCTCAACTACTGGACGCAAAAACTTCCGTTTCCGGGTAAGAACTTGACGATTAAACTAAGCTTTAACTGTTATTGTTTTCCGGCTTAAGGCTGAACCGTCATAGTCTCCACTTTAGTTGTCATTTCCTCTGTTTTGGGCTGAGCGGCTTAGCTTCACATTTCTATCGTTATTTTTCATTACGCCGCGAGGAAAATTTCGCGTAACGTTGCTGAAAACTTTTACGGTTTGGCCAACGCGCGGTTGCAATGTAGCGAGGCTGTCCGGAGTTTCAAAAGAGCAGGGAGCTCATTTTGAATCTCAATTTTTGATGTGCGAGGCCCAGAACGAGAGCGGATCACAACGAAAAATTGAGTTCTGTTTACGTCCCACAGCACGAAGTGACTTGTCGTGTTTCACTTTCGCTTATCACAGACTTTTTGGTCTTTTTTAAAAGAAACTTAAAAATTGGAAGTTGTTTCTCTTGACGTTCTGGCTTTGTTTCTGTTGTATATAGCTGCCTGTCAGAGGAAGAAAGAGAAAAACAGTCGCTATTAACTTCACGTATATTTAAAAAAAAAAACACAATTATTAGCATGAGCAGTAAATGCATTGACGTGAACACCTGTTTCCATGCAGGACTTGAGTGAGTATTACCTAGGAGGGCACGCGCTTAACGTAAGCATAATTTGGTCGTTTTTGACGCAGACAAACATGTTTATGTTAAAAAAACCTCCATATAACGAGCAAAATTACTCTCGATTTTGATATGTAAAAAATCTATTTTGCACTTTTAGACCGTCTGCCGTTCTCAGACCTGAAAACTTCTTCCTGTCTCTCCCTAAGTTTGACTACAAAATGAAGGTTTGTCACACTTTAAGGCCGTCATCCCATTTTCTCTCCACAGACCGAAAAATTTCTTCGTATCTCTTCCTTGTTTGACAAAAATAGAAAAAGGTTTATCACACTTTCAGGCCGTCATCATCCCGTCTGCTGTTACTCACTTGGCAAAAAAGTATTTACCGCACTTTTAGGCCTCCGCCATCCCACCCGCTATTCCCGGACGCGCCAATCTGGCAACCCTGACTGCACGCACTGCAGAAACGTACACGCGCACCGCGCGTACATGTCACCATCACTTACCATCACCAAAAATGTCGAGGCTTCAGACTAGTGCTTCCCGGACATGCAACTTTTTTTCCTGTCCCTTCCATGTGCGGTGGTCATTGTCCGGACGTCGCTGAACCTCTCTGTCACTTCTTTCACCTCGCGTCCTTGTGTTGCCGCTTGCTGCCCGTCATCCTTTTTTGTCGTAAAAATACATCGTTAAATGTAATTATGCTCCGAAGTAAAGCGTTTCACAAGCTTCCTTATTAATGATGGCAAAAACAGCCCTGTTTACTCCCTTTCACGGCTCTAAAGAGCAGAAGAAGAAAACGCTAGTTTTTTTAACTTCTATTGTCTACACCTGTTGCGCTTAATGGTTAATGGTACCTAACACTGTTTAAATTAAATGAAGCCAAAAAGCATTTGGCGAACCCAGCATTTATTTCTGAAGAAAAGGTTTGCTGCTCTTCTTCTAAATTTCTGTCATGTGCTATTTTATTGGGAGCAGCGCTACTATTTGCGTTCAAAGTATGACATTGACATTGCGGCTTTCCGGTTTCAATGCTTGTGTTTTTACTTGTGTTCCTTTATTCGGTCTCCAGCGGAAATTATCAACGCTCTTCAGATCCTTTATTAATTTAGTGACAACGCGTAGTGTATTGCTAGCAAGACTTCCTATCAAGTGGACCAAGTCCGACTCCGACTTTTTGAGTTCAGTCAGTATCCGACTCCTTGAACCTCTTATTCTGTCGGGTACTTACCGACCGCACTTCGGCCACCCTGATGTCAAGTCTTACTTTAGGTATCTTATTAGCCTGTGAGTAAGGAACTTCTGTTTCCTGTGCTATATTTATCGTGGAAGTTTGGCGCACCTCCCTGTAGCCTTACTGCAAGCAGTCCCTGTTGCTAAGCTGGTGAGAATTACCCGCTATGAACATTCTATTGTTGGCACCGTTGTTCGCTGACGTTCTAGCCTCTCACTAATCCTATTTCTTACCATTTGAAAGTACTTAGTGTCTTCTATTCTCGTCTTACATTTAACGCCGAAGCTTACTGGCACTCCAGCCGTTGCTTCGTCTTAGCTCCCATTTGCTTTGACTCTACTTTGATTCATAACTCGAATTTTGTCCCGTATTCGGTGATGAACTTGAAAAGTGTTGCGGTATCTTGTTCTTATTTCTTGTGGGGAAAATATGCCCATTGTTTTCACCAGGTCATGGCACTGAAGCTTATATCTTCTCCCTGGGGTTGGTCTAAGTTTTTGTGAGGAAGATAAGCGCTACTTTCATCCTATCTTTGACACTGAAGATCACCTTCTGTGCAGTATCCTAGTATTATTACATTTTGTGGGGGAAAATGTTTATTACTTGAAGCCTGTCTAGCGCTGAAGATTATTGTATTTTCAGTTTCCTAGCTCTTGATCTTACTTCTGGCGAGAAGAGTGACAATTTTTTATTCTCTATTTTACATCGTAGCTCCCTGTCTCTCCAGCCTTCTGCTAGCTTTAGTATTTGACGCTCCTGACTTTGGCTGGAAGTCGCTCCCAACACTTTATTCTCAGCTTGGCTTGTCACAATTAGACTTCCTTTCGACAGACTTCATTATGGAGCTCAGTCTTGAGTTTCCAGAACTAACAAGAGTTTGGGAGTCGCCCGCCTTTCTGCTGTGGCAAATGTTACTTGGTGCCAGTTTTAAAGGAGCTTGACGCTATTTCTCTTAATTTACTTATGAATTCCTAGTTTATTACTGACTGCTTTTATTTTCTAGTGTTTCTTCCATTTCATTGGCATTCGCTACTGTGCATTATGCCATACAATGGACTCTCTTTTCAAATTTTAAAGCAGTAAAGCGAGGTGCTCAATAGGTTTCTTAAAATATTTTGCTTTCGCGAAACAGATACCTCGTGTTCCTGTATGGTAGCGGAAATTACTTGTTTTATTTGCTACACTGTATAGAAAATGGGTGGTATCAGTTGGGTTAAACTTACATTGCTTTAAATGTAAAACTAGACCAAGTTGTTTTAGCGTACTGTTCAATTGGCTTTTTCGTTGAGGGGTTATATATATATATATATATGTAGAAATAGTTCAAGTTGCTAAGCGAATGTTTCGTGAAAGGGTTATATAAATGCGTGTAAAATGAAAGTAAAAAATAGCTTAAGTTGCTTTACGCGTGCTGTTCAAGCGAATGTTTCGTTAACGGGTTAGTAATGATGATATTTAATAAAATTAAAATAGGGTCGTGTCACCTGGACCGGAACTGGATTTTTGCTTAATATTAGATTTGTTTATTGTAGATCAGTTCAGTCAATTATTGTTCTCATAGGTATACACTCCTGATCAAAATTTTAAGGCCACTTAAAAACGTAAGAAAAATAATGTTTAATAAATTTAATGGATAGAAATTCTTCGACTAGGGTTCAGTAACTCGTAAAGGTAAAGGATGAGAAGACGAAAAATACCTGCTGCAACATTTTATTAAGAAATGCACATTTTTGTCAAATATTGAGTTTTTCAATTGATCAAGATTATAAGACCATGATAATAAATATTTAGTTGCACCCTTCAAGTAAACATTTATTACCCTGATATTATAATATTGATCAACTGAAAAACCCATTGTGTGTCAAAAACGTGCATTTCTTAATGACTTATTGCAGCAGGTATTTTTCATCTTTCTGACCCTTTATAAGAATTACTGATCCATAGTCGAAGGAGTTTATTTATTTGTCACTGAAACGTTATTTTTTCATGTTCAAGTGGTGTTAAACTTTTGACCAGTAGTGTACTTACTCAAAGTATATAATAATATGATTAGTATGATTCTGACTATATTCCGCATTGTATGCAGTTTGTGTGCCCTACATGAATAATCTCTGCCATTTGGAGTATATATTCCAACCAATACTGATAATGCGAATTACATATTACCCATAACTGGATGATAGTAATAATAATTACTGTAAGCTGCTTGCGCAATGACTACCTACGTCACTTCAGTAAATTCTCGGTCGGTGTTACATAAATTAATCGAAGGAGTGCTCTGCTCTAAGTCAAAGGGAGAAGCTATTGAATGTGATGTGTTGGAAACTTTTCTTTTGTGATAACAGTGAGCTTCAGCAATAGAATGGAGTGTGTGTTGTAAAGCGGCTCTGAGGGACAAATTGTGCAATTATTAGGTGCTGAGGAAGGAGGGAATATGACTTGATATTAAGCCTCGGAACATAAAATCACGTGCGTAGATGTGTTAAGTTTTAGGTGCTGCTGCGCTAAGAGCTAAGGTTGGGCAAATATATTACCTCCGCCGAGGAGGTTATGTTTTCATCGTGTTTGTCTGTCTGTCTATTTGTCTGTCTGTCTGTCTGTCATCAAGATAACTCAAAAAGTTATGAACCGATTTGGTTGAAATTTACAGGGATTGTTAGGTATCTTAAGAGGAACAGATGATTAACTTTTGGTGAAGATGTGTCTATCCGTTTGTTTGTTTGTCAACCTCGTTTTTCTCTATACCATAACTCAAAAAGTTATGAATGGATTTTGATGAAATTAACATGAGTTGTTAGGTATGCAACAAAGAGTATATGATCAAATTTTGGTAATGATCCGTATGTTCGTTCGTTCGTTTGTCACTGTTTTTAATTTTATGCTTGTTAGCGCAATAACTCAAAAAATAATAAATGGATCTTTATGAAATTAATAGGGCTTGTTAGTAATGTTAAAAGATATTAATGATCGAATTTTGGTGTAGATCGGTTTATTCGTTTGTATGTTTGACTCATGTTTGTCATAACGTTTGTTAACAATAAAACTCAAAAAGTTATGGACTGATCTTCAAGAAAATTGAACATGCTGTTATTAATATTAAAAGGCACAAATCACTAAATTTTGGAGTTTGTACAATGAAAACTATGGTTTCAGAGCCAATTTGAATTTTTTGCTACCGTTGCCTCACTTGGCGGAGGTAAGCGCTCTCAGAGTGCTATAGTTATTATTAATATTATTATTATTATCATCATTATTATTATTATTAAAACTTCATCTTCGAGCTCCCACGGACAGGTTATGCCGCCCAAATGAAGCACTTCGCAACACTGGGAAGCCCGAAACGTTGCCATAGGAAATCCAGCTTAAAGCCATTAACAGCTGACTTGAGCGCCTGCAGGCCAATACGACCAAAAGCCGATGCCGGCAATAAATTCGAAACCTTAACCGACCAGGGCACGAAGCGCCGACCGAACTAACTATTTCAACATCCAACATCCTCCAATGTGACAGTGTGCGCGCCGATCGCCGCACGTATTTCTCTCCCAAAGACCTTGAGGGCAGGGACAGAAGAATACAACCAATACCTCTCATTGTTGTACACCTTACTTGGGATGGAGATTTGCAAATAAAATGCAATGCGTACTCTGCTTCGCTCGTTTTGGTACAGCGATGGTGCTATAAGGTATTACTTGCTTAGATGTACTCAAGACGTGAGGTCCAGGTGGTGTTATGCCTGTCGCCCAATGTATGTATGGAGGTCCAATTGTTCGACTTTTTGACCAACCACCCGGAGAGCCTGGTTACCCTCCACCGTGCACGTAACCGCTTACAGCTGGTCCATGTTTTTTTCTATTGATATGAGGAAGGTAATTTTAGTGGCATTCCCAATGTCATTGGTCAGTTCCCTCTTCCGAACGTTGACGCTATTACATTATGTCACTGCAACTACACCACCGTCAGGTCCAATAGGAGCTTGTACGTCACAAATGCTTGTATCTGTCTGGCTATATTTATACGCTCATTCGCATTTGCAGTAACACCTGCTCAGAATTTTTTGACCTATATAATTTTATAGCTTTTAGATCTTCGTTGTAGAAAGTAAGCTCCCTGACTAAGAAATTAGTTACCTGTTACAAATAAGGTGCATGACCTCCACGAGCACGTATAACAACAGCAATTCTGGAAGGCATTGAGTCTACAAGATTTTTTATGTACACTAGATCCATTTTGAGTCACTCAAAAATCAGTCGATTGCTTAAATCAGCTGCAGTACATGGTGGATCTGCTCGGCGCATAACTTATTGTTCAAGATGGTGCCGTAAATTCTCGATGGGGTTCATGCCTGAAGACTTAGCCGGACATTCTAGGTGCCCTACATAGCCGGAATGGTTTTCATACCAATGCATGACCGATGTAGCCCGATGTATAAGGAATTTCTCATCTTGGAAGATTGGTAAAGTAGCAATCAGATCCTCATGCAGATACAGTGCAAATGGCACAGTTTGGTTATTTAACAAATCAATGTAGATTTCCTGATTCAGTTCGATGGTTATTCCAACCATTTGGATTCCTGGTGGACCATTTGGATCTTCGGTGGACACGATGGCGGGCATCGTTTATTTGAAGACAGAATCGTGATTTATGTGACTAGATGGCACGTCCCCAATCCTCGAGAGTTCAATGTGCGTGTGCTCTGGCCCATTCCAGATGAGCAATAATGTGGGTACTTAACATTGGTCGCTAACGAGCTACACGACTCCATATGTTCATTTCATGAAGTTCTATACCAAGAGTCCGCTCAGAAATAGCAGGATAAGAGCAGTCATTGACGTTTTGCAACAAAACGATGCAAAACGATTTCAGTTAACAAATCGTGAAATGCGGAGGCGCTCTCTACTAGTTAGCAATTTTTGCGACCGCAGTTACGCTTAGCATTGTCCTTTGCACCCGCTTGTATCTATTGCTTAAAGACTCGCAAAACAGTACTGCATGAGACATCAGCAAACTCCGGTACTTCCTACTCGATGTCCCTTAAATCGATCAGAGGCAACAACAATTCGTTTTTGCCATTCTGTGACATCTTGCTTTCTTTCTATCATTCTAGAGCAGATCAGGAACACGTCTATGCGGTACCTGGGCAGCTGTGAATGAAGAGTGGTGCCTCCAGAGTGCCTTCACTTAGCCTAAACTTCCATGGGGTTTTAAATTCTACTATTATATGGGCTCGCGGTGGTCAACACCTCAGTAGTAACAGGTGACTATTTATTTATTTACTAGCTGTAGCCGTGAAATTTTCGCGGTCTACCTGGCTTATAATTTTTATATATACCGTGTGTCCTCCTGACCCAGTAGTCCCTGCATATATATCCCCCTGACCAGCACCAGCAGTCTCTGCATAGATATATCCTCCGGACCCAGCGTCCCTGCATATATATCAATTCATTACTGCGAAATTTCCAGCTGAAAAGCCCCGGCAAGAAAGTTTCACGGTCTACCACGCTTTCCACACTTTGGGTTCCTGGTGTCCGTTATGGGTTACGCCTAAGAAAAATCCTTGATAACGTTAGAATAGAAATATAATTTCCTTTTCAAAGTATCAAAAAGCATTTTCCTACGTATGATAGTATTCAAGCAATAAGCGAAAAACTAACAAAAACATGGGAGAACGGGACATTTTTGGCTAAGTTACCAACTTTGAGGAGCTCCCCCCCAGCCCCCCGCCGAAAATTGGGCCCAAACCCAAAGTGTAATCCTTGAAAAGAAAGGTCTTAGAATGAGCTTTCTAACGGTGCAAACGAATCTCACTCTGTTCTATATCATCCTCTGCTTCACCCCCATCCCCTCCTTTGCCTTACCCCCACCTCCTTTCTACCGAGACATGATGCAATCGGCAAACTTTTGCGTCACGAATTGCATGACATGGTGCAATATCCATTTTCAATGCCCCTTATCCATTGTGCTCCCGACTGCATTAACACAATTAAAAAGACCTTTCCCAGTGGCCGAAAGATTACTGACGCTCGCCGTATCATAGATACCCAGCTTCCCAAAGTCATATCTCTAATTTCCTTCCGTCTATCAGTACTATATAATAATTCACGTCGTTTTTTATTTATATATTTATATCTTCCCTGTCACGCTCTATGGGAATAAAATAGGAGAAAATTCAGGTGCCGATGACGGTATCTTGGATAAGGGGGTCGCACTTGGGCGATCCAGGCAGAATGCTGAATTTTCATTAAAGAAGCCTCTGAACAGTAATAAGCACAGGAGACAGAGGGGGTTTCCCTGAGGTGCTAATTTTCTACCGTCATTTATAATGACGGTCCGGACCACTAGTTAGTGATAAAAAGTGTGACACACACCGCAGGTAGGTAGTAGGTAGGTAGGTAGGAACAAGCGTATTATTATATAGACTAGCTGGACCCGTGAAACTTCCATGGCGTTGCAGAGCCTTGCACAGACCCGTGAAACGTTCATATTTTAGATTGGTAACATCACAGTTATTCTTCAACACAGACTCGTTATGTGATATACCTAGTCGATCCTGTTGGTTGATATTAATATCCATAATTCCATGCAGTGGTGTAGCCAAGTTAAGATCGTGGGGAGCACTCTCCCTCCCTAAAAAGTTACACGCGCCCTTCACTGGAAATGAGGCCTTGAAAAATGTAACGCTTAGGGCCTAGCTTTTGTGTCTCGTCCCCCCCCCCCCGTTGAATTTTGCTGGCACTCCTAGTGCCCACGCCCACATAGAAATTTTTAAAATCCCAAGAAGTTAATTCTGAAGAGCCCAGGTGCATTAGAATTATTAAAAATACCTTGCTCAGCTGCACATGACTGCTGACCTCCGCGTATCATTGGACCCGTGAAACGTTCACTGTCTGGCTTAAGGCGCTTCAGATAGATCAGTGAAACCCTTGCATTGTACCATGGCAATTCCCCGTCAATATCACAAACAACACCGAGATTCGATGTGTGATATCT
>LQNS02277999.1:3173641-3190623 GCA_001587735.2 Parhyale hawaiensis
CTGCCTCTGGTTGCTGGAGGTGTCCACAAACTTTCTGTGGATGCCGGAGGTGTCCACGAACTGCCTCTGGTTGCTGGAGGTGTCCACGAACTGCCTATGGTTGCCGGAGGTGTCCACGAACTGCCTCTGGTTGCTGGAGGTGTCCACGAACTGCCTATGGTTGCCGGAGGTGTCCACGAACTGCCTCTGCTTGCTGGAGGTGTCCGTGAACTGCCTGTGGGTGTTGGAGGTGTCCACAAACTGCCTCTGGTGGCTGGAGGTGTCCACGAACTGCTTGTGGATGTTGGAGGTGTCCACAAACTGCCTCTGGTTGCTGGAGGTGTCCACAAACTTTCTGTGGATGCCGGAGGTGTCCACGAACTGCCTCTGGTTGCTGGAGGTGTCCACGAACTGCCTCTGGTTGCCAGAGGTGTCCACGAACTGCCTCTGGTTGCCGGAGGTGTCCACGAACTGCCTCTGGTTGCTGGAGGTGTCCATGAACTGCCTCTAGTGGCCGGAGGTGTCCACGAAATTCCTCTGGTTGCTGGAGGTGTCCACGAACTGCCTCTGGTTGCTGGAGGTGTCCACGAACTGCCTCTGGTTGCCGGAGGTGTCCACGAACTGCCTCTGGTTGCTGGAGGTGTCCATGAACTGCCTCTAGTGGCCGGAGGTGTCCACAAAATGCCTCTGGTTGCTGGAGGTGTCCACGAACTGCCTCTGATTGCCGGAGGTATCCACGAGCTGCCGATAGATGTCAAGATGTCTTCAAATACCCAGCTTTCGAGAAAGGTTCTGAATCTCGTGATAGATTTAGTTAGCTACATTTTTATCAGTTATATTTCAAAAAGGACCGTATATAGTTTTTACTACTAGAAACGTCTCACCTTTGCCCCTACAGAGGATCAGTTTATATGCTAGAATTATTTATTTATGATTGTGTTTTTCAATTGAACCTATGAACCATTAAAGCACTCTCTCTCTTTCTTTTCAGATAATATTTCAGTGTGACTTAATGTGCCATGTTTCAGTTGACAAGGAAGGTGAACATTGCCCATACTGGCACTGGCTGTGCTTAGCTCAGCAGACTACGCTTTAAATATAAAACGAAACGGAAAAATAAATCGTGTTGTGAAAAATATGAGGTGCTGGTATAAAAATATTAACTGTGAAACATAAACATGACGTAAGTCAGCGAGAGTTGGTTACTGACTAGCTAAAAAACAGAAAATGAAAGTGGATCTCTTTGTATTTACATAGATTCAGTGAAGGTGCAATGTTGACAATGACTGCTGTTGTTAGACGGCTTTGATAAAATCGATGACCCTGCAGTGCTTTTGCCGTAAGTTTGTGCTTTGTTGATGTAGATTGCTGATGCGACTGACAGTGAGTGACTTTGATTGAATGTGAATTATCAGCGAATATGCGTGTTTGCTCTACATTATAGGCGTTTGTCCAAAGACTGAATCAACCATCCATTTCTTATTTATGAAGCTGATGTTCTTCCCAGTGTACCTATACTTGTAAACTATAATATTAAACTCTTGTTTCTAAGTTTGTTACTAAAGTTTAAATAATTTGACTGATATAGAAACAAAGGTATGCTGTATATTTAATTTACTTTATAGTATTTATGATTTTTTGAACTTTCTACTACTAAAGAGACACATAAAAAAATATAAAGAGTTTATTTGAGCTATTCTTACTCGAATAGTTTTCCCAGCAAGTTTTATCAGTCCAAGAACAATTTATACTTTTACTGTGAATGTTAATCGACTGTGCTGAGTAACTCTATAACATACATGCCGTCTTCAAATAAAAAATATCAAATATAATAACACTCATAGTGCTGCTTGCAAGGACAACAAAAATTTGTGCAATATTTTATTGTGCCTGCGCCATTATTTAACGAAAAACTGAAAAACTCAGAATTACAGAACTGTTTCGTTGTGAAATGTCCATAAGTGCTCACACTACAAGTGAAAATCTATCAAGATTCTAACATCAGCGTCCTATTGTAGTTTATTTCGTTGAGCTTTGCCGGAGAGAAATTCATCCGCCCACCTAGTTTTCTTGTGTCATCGTGAAGGCTTTGGCACTAAGAGTACTAGCTATATATTTTTTTTTAACTCGAACCTTAATGACTTGTATCAGTTTGAGAACCTGACCAACACAAAACTTCATTCACAAACCCAATTTTTTTTTTTTAAGTAAAGCTTTCGAGTACAGCAGACTCTCCCGTTCCGGTTTACTCTTCCTGAAAATCTGACTGCGGTGTTTGCTTATTATGTCTATGAACTGTCAAGTACTTAAGATAAGCTTCGAATGAATTTGTGACGTACACAGTTTGATAAACTGCTCTCCTAAAAAAAATAATAATGATATAATTCAAATAAAAGTCTTTACATCAGTGCGCGGCTTGTGCACCTGAAAGAGTCAGATTGTTCAGAGTTGTGTTCATCCTGCCGATGTCTAGGGTGAACACCTAACCACGTAGTTGGGCACAGCAATACAAAGGATTGATATTTCACAGACTTCCTATCCAGTCGATCGATTATTTTGCTGGACATCTTGCCCCATATTGGGCATTCAAGAGCTTAATGGCTTCTTCTCCGGCTGATGTCCATCTGGTCTCGTGAACGTGGAGAATTTTAAAGTGCAATATATCATTTTACAGACTAGACTACTATTAATATTCGCAGTGCTGAAAAGAAAGTGAAAGTGAGAATACTCTTTCTGTTTCATTCTTCATGTCCGACATGGCGATGGCGGCGCTCGCCGTCTGTGTTGTTGTGGCTCTGCAGTTTTCTCTCTCGGAAGCTTTCGCGTCTGGACCTGCGCCACCGGACGGTAAGTATGATAAGAATCTTTAACTTTTGACTTTGGCAGTTTTCACTTGATTCTGTGTTTTTGTATATTCACTGTCTCGGATACCTAGCAGTTTTGATTATGAGCTTCAGCTGTGGATTTGGACTATGTTCACTGAACCGTCTTTTTATGGGCCAAAATGAACGTGGATCATGAAGACTGGGAACAAGTTTTTGCACAACTGATAACTTGTAAGTCACGCGTACGTATTCTGGTAACTATGTGTTTGAATAATTTCTTAGTACTTGCAATCCTGAATGGAGGTAACGATATTTCGAAAAACCAAAAAGATTAAGGAGAAAAAAATACTAGTTGAAACTCTTGTGTCCAACTAGGACTCTACCTAATTATGTTCTCCTCTTGATTCCGAATTCATTTCGAAGTCTGTGAGCATACTGACAGTAAGTATTGATATCATGTTTGTTATTTCAGTTTTTTCTCCGTATCTAGGTGCTGTACTTTTATTACTTTGAGTTTCAGGTAAAATTTTCTCTTATATGCTATTGGAAGCTTCTACCTCACACATATACTCTCTTACGTTGTATCTTTTAATAAAATTATTTGGTGAACGATTGACGAAGGCTTTTTATGTGTTGGCTGACTATACGAAATAGAGTGGGGCATTTGTGTGTGTGTGTGCACGAAGTATATTTAGTATAAACGAACTATGCATTCTGTAGGCTTTCCACCCCTACCTACCTCGCCCGATTACATATGCGTATATTTGTGTGACCTAATTGCAAATTACTAGTTTACACCGCCGTCAAAAAATAACGGCAAAGAAGTTCCATCAGTGCCCCCCATTGCTATTGGTGGTTATTGTGGTGGTTTTACTATCAAGAAGGATGCGTTGCACCAGAAAAATTCGCACATGAGGGAATACCCAGATAAGCAGACCTTCAGTACTATTTGCAAAGAAATGTGTACCAATAATACTGTCGCATTTACTTACAAGTTCATAGGCAGAATGAGTTTCATTTAAATTTCCCCTGCCGTGCAAACTTCCTCTGATGTCTTATAATAGGTCGAGACTTCGAGGTAAAGCAAACCAATAACCCTGAAGGCTTTTTGGGACATCCACACGCCCTGATTGGTGTTGCAGATACGATACATGCCCACTAGCCCCACGGTTGCAGTCGACCATAGAGTGCCAGGGCTCTGGCGCAAGAGACGGGAGGGTCTCATTCGGCAACTGTGATCCCCGGCCTTCCCCATTTCGGGTTATTGCCAGCACTTCCGCAATAACGTCTCAACGCCGAATGCTGAATCAGCAAGCCAAGCACTGCAAGAACTCACCTGTCTGGCAGACAGGAAAAATATACACCTTTCGTCTCAGGTGTCGATAGTTCACAGGGAAACAATGTTTTACATGATTTATTTCAAACGTCCTATATGGGCAAAGGTTTCATATTCATTAGATCTTCAGTCGATCAAAGCCTAGCACAGTCTTTTGAAACTTTCGTCAGATGCTTTGGGCTCTCTCCCCGTTGAATAGAATTTCAGGTGTTTACGTTGAATTCATTACAATGCGACGGCCGGAAACTCAATCGTGCTCGGTAAAATAGAGTTTAAAGCCGCCTCCAGCGGACCTGGGTTACTTTTCACGCTTGTAAAACGATTCCAAATGACGAAGCCAACGCTCTTGACTGAGGATTTGGGCTCCTAGGATTGGCTTAAATCGACTTGGATGAGCTAATTGAACGTTCCCAAAGTATATTGAAACCTAGCTTCCTAGCATTTATACTACTATCGTTTTCTTGGTCCATATTACGGCAAAACTAAAGCAGATATGCCTAAGGATCGCCTATCAAATATGTTTCTATTGTTGGGCATTGATTATTATAATAGCTGCCTAACCTAACTTTTTCATAAGGGAACTTATTTTCTGGTGCCATAATAAGGTCCACAGACTCAGAAATGTTTCTGCTTAGCCTTGTTTCTCTTATCCCCATAACGTGCTAACCTGAGTACGGTATATTCGTTCAGCAGTTGCTAGTATTCGTCTGTTATTCTTACCAAATTGTAAAGATATCATAAAAAGATTAGTACGTTAAGGGGGTTATGAGAGTATGCATAAATTTCGTATTACATTTACATAGAATATGTCTGCCTGGTCGATGGTTGTTTGTGTTGACGAGTTCCGCCATCGACTTTGATTTTCATCACATGTTTTACGCGGGTGAAAATCTCGTCCGCGAACGGGAAAAGAAATCCTATCGCTTTGCCCAACTTGTTCTCAGAAGTACCAGCAACTTTTAAAAAAAGGCGAAATCCATTCAACATTTTTTTTCCTCGGGAAATTAGATGATTTGCAAGCTCCGGAAAACTCGCCGGTATCACGCCCCCCCTCTAAAAAATGCATCAGCGCGATCGGTTTTTAGAAAAGTTCTTTGAGTAATTTCCGGAAGGGGGGGGGGGTGTTCGTAGAAAATTCCTGCAACTTCAAGGAGACGGTGAGCAGCGTCAGTTAAATAACTTAAAAACCTTTGCCATAAAGATAACCTTACATTGAGAGAGAATCCGTTTTCTGTCAAGCAGTTTTCCAACGCCTGCGATACCTTCTGTAATGATCCGCACATCAAGCTCGTTAATGCGTCATTTAAGGTCGCCTTTCTCGTGGTAAATACACTACAGCTGCTACGTATCATACTTTGCACACTATGCATTCAGATGCCAATTCATTAGCATAAAATGCATTTCTAACCCACGCTTGTCTCCGGCATTTGCTAATATCTGCTGCGGCTTGCACGGAATTTGACATACTTTGTTCCCTGTCTTAGTTATGCAATATATGCTATTCAATTCTGCACTTCTGCGTATTAATGATGACTGTAATTTTTACTACCTGAATTATGGAAGACCATCATACCGAGAATACGCTATTAATTTGTTTTAAACTGCATAACCACAGAATGACCGGCGGTGGAAGATCCCCGCTCCCAATTTCTTCTTTCAATGTCATTGTTGGAATATTCTGATTGTTCACAAATGCCTAACTACAGAGAATGACTAATGTACTTAACTGGTTCGCTTGTTATATTAAGAATTTTTCTCGTTGTAAAACTGGATAACTTTTCCACTTTTCAACATAATTCGACAAATGAATGGATTAGCACTAGATTATTATTTAGAATATTTCATTTATTTATAAATATTACTACTTTCTGTCACGCTCTTATTAAATTGATTAAATTATTCACCTTTCGCGAATTACTTTAACTTGTATAATTTACGTAATTGACAATTTTGTCGAAATTGCCCGAACTTTCTGAAATTTACAAAAATTGCATTAATTGGTTAAATTTTGTCATCATTTCAGGCGGCCAGGCATAGTAGTTGAAATATTAAAACCATTGCCTCGCTGTCGGAAAATGTTAAGCAAAAAAATGCTGTCTTTAGGCGGGAGCGTGCTCACTCCCAGCACCCTATAGCTTCTTGGAGCACGATTCACTGCTCACCTAAAGTTTTCCAATTGGGCGGGGCCTCCGTATCTCTCTTGGAGATCTCTTTACAGCCGACCGAGTAACCGCGAGGGTGTATACTTTTTTCAGCGTGTCTGTGTGCGTGTCTGTCCGTCCAAGTCCAAACTTGGCAGGTCGCGTGTTCCATTTAGTATCGTTCACAGACTGTTGCATAGAACTTCGTTCGCTGTCCGGATGTGATGGGTCGCCGGCTGGAACCTCCTGACGTGTTTAAAACGTCGGTTCCAGTCTAAGTTTATCTTACGGTCGTGCAGGAGGGTTTTATGAAGAAAATTTTATATTTGATGGCGCAAAACCAATAGCTATAAGCGCAGTTGTCATTGTGCAGAAGAATGAGTTTTTAGTCCCCAAACCTTGAGTTATTGTTGTTGGAAAAGACGGGTTATTCTAACAACAAAACTCGCTATACTGATCTTTGCCGTTTATTTGCGTGCGTGTGTGATCTTCCTGAGCCTACCACTACTGCTTATTACCATAATAAAGACCATTGCCGTGTACAAACCAGATAAAGCTTATTATGTGTAGTCTCTCTCTGCATACTATTACATGCATTAATGAGATTGAGCTTATCAAGTGTAATCTATCTTAGCGCATCGCTGTCATTTGTTACCCGGATAATACTTGACGCAAGTGCAGCGCCTAGCAGCATCTCGTTTGCTATACTGTATCACTCATTTCAGTTCAGGCTAACATTACAGCAAGGCAATGTTTCCATTTGATGAGTAATGTACGTTAGAATTTGTTTTTATCCCGTAGAGAACCAAGGATGACTATAATCCTAAGGATGATAATACAGCACAGGTTAGCGCACTGCCGAACGTGGCGGACGTACGTTGGGGCGGTGACGTAGCGTTCCCATTCAATCGTAGTAAAGTTGAGGAGCAGCTGTCGTTTGCCATACTTCAGATATAGATTTTGAACACCACAGTTAGTTTTGGTAAAAGGCGATGGTCAGTGTGATGTTGTTGGCCAAATTGTCGCACCTGACGTAGAACCTTTGCGACCAACGTCCTCGTGGACTCTGATCGCTGTCCAGAGATGAAACTCAGTTTTTCAAATTCCCAAAATAAGAGTTGTAGATTTTCCTAGATCTTAAGAAAATTCCGCAGATAGTTATAAAAGAAAACAAATAAAAACTTCATGCTTATCCCAATGTATGTGATAACAGGTAACAGTTAATTATTTGCGTAATTTTTAAGTAGTAGGCTTGGAAAACTTCCCCAAATTGGTCGGAAAATTCCTGGAACCTTCTCAAATTCCCAAGATCTGGAGCAAATTCCCAAAGAGTGGCAGCCCTGGCACACAGCAGCATGTAGAGCAGGAATCTGTCGCACCGCCCACCGCCGTAACTGGCTGCTCTGGACGGCAGCTGCCTGCTAAACTGCCGCTGTTCGGTGTACACGCTCCAATGTATTTCGTACTTCTCAAATACTGCCAACCAGCCTGTCTGCCAGCTTCTCGCTGAACCGTGTTTGGTGAGCAAGCGCCCTTAGTCTCGCTACATTGGATGAAATTTAATACATGAATTTCACACCGATTACCTTTGAGATGGCTCAAGCAAGTTTTGAGATTGGATTTGTTTCAAAAGTAATCGGAATGGGAATAACACCCTGTGAAGCGCATTCTAAAATTACGAAAGCAACGCTCTTGTGGAAGTTCCCGACAAATTAAAGCTAATGAGATTAGTTTATATTGATTGGTCCCTCCTAGCTGGTGACATCCTTAGTATTGTTCGCACATTAAGTTTTAAAGTTTCTGCTGAATACAACATCGACGTGCAGTTCACTTTAGCCCTCGCTGACATTCTGAGTGTTTCGCTAGTATTGAGCATTAATTATGCAGGGCCGTTCACACGTACAGCAAAATGCCATTTCAACGAAATGTCACGTAAACTTGTTCGTTCAGCTTGCATCTTGCGTCGCAGTGTTAATGATATTTTTATTGTTTTTATTTTGGGTGAGCACGTAACACATTTTATTCAACTGCCCTCTCAAATTTAATTAATTAATGTTACGCCGTGTTACCTAATTTTGCATGATTTTCATTGGCAATTTTATGCAACTTGTTTTCTACTTTTTCAACAATTTACTATATTTTTACCCAACGTAATTATTTTCTCACCATTCGTACTGGTAGTTGATCCAACTTGATTACTTTTTCCACCATTTATTATCATTTTTTGTTTTTAACTTACGAACCAAGGAGATTTTTGTCAGCCTTGGTTCTCTTCTTCATTACTTACAAAATGATTTTTATGCAAAGTACCTTTCATTCTCGCTTGTCATTCTAAGTGGAACTCACTGTAATTATCGTCTTCGTGCTTCGCCTTGGGATATGCTTTATATTTAACATTCATTCCGATGAAGAATTTGATGACGTATCTTAATGCGCTATCTTTGCAGTCTATACTGTCAATACGCTGAGACAATCGTCGCCTTTATAATCTAATGCTTTGAAAATAGCGTAATTTGTACAAAAAAGGTATGTTAAAACGAGGCACGGTGCATATTTTCCCATTTTTGTAACAGTTGTTCAATACGCGTCTGAACATTCATATCTCCTGCTTATCAGTAGCTGTTTTTTGTTTAATTTTTATATCTCTCTCAAAAAATGCACTAATGGCCTATTGGGAAGAAAATATTCAGTTAGTAATTATGACTTCTGTATGAACAATATATTGGAAAATTTTTACCAACTTACTACATTTTCAATCTCTCTTGCTAAACTAGATACTATACAGTTGGTTACTAATCTAAAAAAAAGGTTTGCACAGGAAACTAATATGTTTCTTAGCAAAACTGGTGCTGGAGATGCACGGTTTCTGTGTGAATCATTTTAGCTACTGAATGGGACGGCCACCGTGTCGACAATGTAGCATTATGTCTTCATGCTCTTACGCCAGGATACCGCCGGTACTCTACAAGAGAGAGAGACTGCAGCATTTCTGGGCCGTTATGCTCCTGGAAAGGACACGTCCCGCGCACCCCTTAACGGACTCTTTGGCCGTCGTTGTAACTTGAGACGAGCAAATGAATTTCCGTTAGAGAATGCCATTTATCTTGAGTGAAGTGGCATAAGCTCCGAAGAGTCCTTTGATTAAATACTATAACCCTCTTCCCTCGTCCCGCGCACGGAAATGAAGCTCCCTGCAGGCCCCTGCTTCACACGAGCCCTGCCTGGCCGTCCCGAGTGGTCGGTGCCGCGCGCCGTGCGTGTGAGCGACGAGAGTTGTTAACAAAAGTGAGTTGCTCCTAACTCAACACTGTCCACCTGAGAAATTAGGCCCCGCTCTTGGCTTCTGTTGGTTACAGCGCATTTTGTAATTCTCTCGCAGAATTTGAAGAATAATTGTCGAAGACTGGGATGATGGTTGTTCAGAACGAAGACGGGCTTATTGCTTCTCACAGAAATTGAAGGCAGCGATAGTGATGAAGGTCGCTCAAAAATTAAGCCTAGCTCTTTGTTTCCGTTCGTTGCGCCGCTGTTAGCGTCCTTGTAATTCTATCCCAGGACTTGAAGAATTGTCAAGAACAATCGAGCTCTTGGCTCTGTTAGCATCCCTGTAATTTTCCCCAAAATTTAAAGAATTACAAAGAAATGGGATAATGCTTACTTGAAAATTAAGTCGAGCTCTTGGCGTGCGCTTGTTGCGACGCTACTTGTATTCTAGTACATACTTCTCTCCTAGAGTTTGCAGAATAGTCAGTAAGAGCGATGATGGCGTCCCGAAAATCCCGGCCCGTAATTCGAGGGCTAATGCAAGAAGTGCAGTAACGCCTTAAACTTAGATTATACTTATACCTGCACAACACATATTATCCCTCTAATTAGAGCAAACATTATATAATCATCGCCCCTGACAGAATTGTTTATCTTATGTGATACATAATAATGTAAGGTTTTATTATGAATCGATGGTTTAATGCAGTCTATTGGTTTCTCATTGTTACGGTACCATTAACATTATGGTATCTTTCCCAAGTGTTGAAGAAGACTGTGAAAGTCAAGAGACCATTAATCAGCAGCTCTCTTTCGTTTGGAAGCGATGTAGATCCTGTATAGCCTAGTCAAGTTAACCATTCCAGCAGCAGCAGCTGTGAGACTACCAATGAGCCTAATCTGATATTACTGCTTATTGAGATTCTTCCTCCTGTAAAACAGGACACTTGGCTGTAGCACACTTTTTGTCATCGGCGCAAATTCTAGACAGCGCTTCATAATCCCATGCCAGAGTTTCTGTCTTTCAGTTGTCAGTGACAGAGCTACTCGCTGCTCTCTCAACGTATTACCATCATAATCAATTTTTTGAGGCACTGACCCACGTCCCCCCTCAGGGGGCATAGAATGGGCCATAGGCCGTAGGGTTAGGTTAGTTTAGGTTCGCCCATCCTATGGTACGGGGAGCGAGCAGTGCCACCAGGGGGACCCTGTAGGTTACCTTAGCCGTTAACTAGGCCTTCGGGACGTCTCTTCTTCGTGCCCACTTTACTTCCTTCCGGATTCATACTCCTTCTGATATTACATTCGTCTATTCTTCCTCTTATTTCCCAACTTGCTGTTCCCATGCGCGTTGATCCTGTGTCAGCACACCTTCGTGCATCGGTTCCCCGTGATTATCGACATACTACATGTCCCTTCCTTTTCCTCTCTTAGAAAAGTGTAGTACTAATTTAGGGAGGATTAAACTATCTTATACTACTATTACTATTCTCACGATCGGCTTCGTGTGATTTCAACACGCGTGTGTGCGACCCAAACCTAGCTGCCAAAATTTGACGTTCGTGTAGCAGGCGCTGTCGAAACCAAAAGATTACGTCGTGGCCTGTTGTCTGGATAGCGGCAACAGGTATTGTTATTACCTCCTCCAAGGAGGTTATGTTTTCGTGTGTTTGTCTGTCTCTTTGTCTCTTTGTCTGTCACCAAGATAACTCAAAAAGTTATGAACCGATTTGGATGAAATTTACAGGGATGGTTAGGTATGTTAGGAGGGACAGATGATTAACTTTTGATAAAGATATGTCCATCCGTTTGTTTGTTTGCCTGCCTCATTTTTCTCGATGCCATAACTCAAAAAGTTATGAATGGATTTTGATGAAATTAACATGAGTTGTTAGGTATATAACATAGAGTATATGACCAAATTTTGGTAATGATCCGTTTGTTTGTTCGTTCGTTTGTCCCTGTTTTCAATTTTATGCTTGTTAGCACAATAACTCAAAAAATAATTAATGGATCTTTATGAAATTTATAGGGGTTGTTAGTGATGTTAAAACACATAAATGATCAAAATTCTATTCACATTGGTTTGTTCGTTTGTATGTTTGACTTATGTTTGTCATAACGTTTGTTAACACTATAACTCAAAAAGCAATGAACGGATCTTCAAGAAAGTTGAACTAGCTGTTATTAATATAGAAAGGCACAAATGATTTGATTTTGGAGTTGATACAAAGACAATTATGGTTTCAGAACCAATTTGAATTTTTTGCTACGGTTGCCTTAGTTGGCGGAGGTATGCGCCCTCAGAGTGCTCGTTTTTTGTGTTTTCGACACAACAGTAGAAGATCAAGAACAAAATTCAAGACAAGTAGTTTTTAGTCGAGGAAGTATAACGCTAACTTTAACCCGGCCGCCGAGGATAGTATAATCTTACGATTGATGATGCTATTATTGTATTTTACTCTGCTAAATTCAACTGAGATGTGCGTGGAAGTTTGTGCACACATGATTAAGATTTAACTATGTAGGTTTCACAGGCCCTTCTTGGACCGTCGGGATATCCTTCATTCCTGCCCGTTTGCTTCCTTCCATTTTCATGCTGGTACAAATATTTGTGGTGTGCTCTTCCTTTTCTTTTCCTACTTGCTGTAACTATGCGCGTGGATCCTGCCTAGGTTCGAATTCGTTCATGACTTCTCTCTCGCCATACATGCTACATGTCCTTTTTTTCTTGCGATTGCACGTAATGCTGTGGGTACAGAAGTTAAGTTAAGCTATAATAATAATGATTGAGCTTCTTTTTAATCATGACAGAGGCTGTGCAACGCTTCATATTCTAACTGCGAATAATTGCCCCTCACTTAGAAATTTCGCTTCAAAAATTCTTCTTATTGTCTTCCGTTCGCACCAGCGCCCGAAGTTCTTGACGCTCAGTTTTAATGTATGCGACAGACACGCAATTTTTGGACGAAATTCCTCAGTTATGAACTCAGCAGGGACAAAAGCCCTTGTCAAGTTCCTCTTCGAGCCAACTTGTTCGCCAATTTTTTTTATCTTAAGGATTGAGGTAACACGACGAGTTAGCAAAAACTAATCTCAATTTTCTAGTCAAGCTGGAGGTAAATTAATATCGGGTTCCTTGTTGTACGTACGAGCGATATAAAGCTGCCCAATTGAAATTATCTCCACTTGTTAATCACGCTGGCAGTAAATTGTTATTTTGTCTTTGTGTGCAGGCATGAATCATGCAAAATTACAAGAAAAAAATTATCTATTTTTTAGTTGTACCTTAATAGAAGTACAAGATTTTACCAAAATCTTATTATTTTTCATTTTACATGATTGTGATCAGCTTTAAATAGTAAAAGTACTTTTCCGTGAAGCAAACTTAAAATTTATTCTGTTCAGGCAATTACTGCTACACTAAATACTAGTGAGGTCCGTGCGTGCCTCAATGGAAGCAAATAGGATGGAGACGCCTGTTCTCCTCCGCGCGGGGCCACAGCGAGCCCAACATCACCAAGCGGCTAATAGTCAGATGGATGACCGTCCACAGAGTCTTACATAGGTAGAGAAAGGTGACCTCAAGCATCGACGTCATTTAACTTCGCTGTGTATCTACAGCCAAGCAACCCGCCTCCGTAATGCTTGGGCCTCGATGAGGTATACCTTCATTGTAGCATACGTGCAACTTTCCACTATTTAGTGCTAATAGTATCCTGAAAAGAATAATATTCTAGTTAGCACCGAAGAGAATAAACTTTACATTTTCAGATAAATCTCATCCACACATGCAGTATAACAGGACTTTTACAAGCCGCAGAGTAAATTCTTGGAGGCAGTTGTGTGGACGATGGTTCACTGTCAACGAAAACTGTAATTGATGATCTCGAGTTGTCAGTCTTGCTTTTATGTATTACATTTTATGGCTGATTGTTCGAGATCAACGCGAAACTGGGAAAAGATTATCTTGAATTTTTAATCCGAGAAGTAAGCAACTTACAGAATAGCCTTATGCATACGAAAATTGTAGGCCATTGGCTATTTTTTTTTTAATATCGTAAATGCCTAAGTTTTGCGACAACTGCTGTCGATCATATTGGCTTTTAATTTTTAAGTCATGCAAGAAGTAGGCTCCTTGCTGTAGTTGCGTGGATTATAGTTTGATGCCAAACAAAAGAATATCATTCTTTGATGAACTTTATTGTGTGACATAATTTGCTAATATAAAGCATAATGCATCGTGTATCCACAGATGCAGTGCTTTCTTCTGTTACTAGTGGACCCGTGCGTGAAAAAAATTCACGCAATAATCTATATTGGAGCTTAATATATATATAGGCTTCTCTCGGACTTACTTCTTCATTTCTTCACTAGAGTGCCCCCGCTGTCTCGAATGACAGCGAAGAATTTCTAATGACCCTTCTTCATTTGTCATACTTTCATTAATACAATTGCATAACTTGTTAAAGGAGAAAGAGATGAGCGTTTACAGCTTCTCAACTACTGAGCAGTGAAACTTCTTTCTCTCTTTCTTTGACATAGAGAAAAATAATGTTTTCTGCATTCCGTTCAGCAACACTCACAATAACAGTTCACTTGGGTAGCATGGATACGATAGGACATCAATGTACATATGCGCTCAATAGTTTTTGCTTGGCGAAAGCAGTTTCGTCAATGATTGCTTTAAATTTGGAAGAATCACTGATGCAATGAAATTATTTACGGGAAGAAACTAAGAATCAAAACGCAAAAGAGTGCTAAGGAAGCTTCAGGTATCTTCAGTGCTTTAATTTGAACATCGGAAATGCAATAAAGGCATTGAAATATAAGGTCGCTCTATACTTTGCCATAATTCGATGTATGGAGAAGGTAATACTCCTACAAATCAGACGCCGAGGCAGCGCTAAAAGACGCTTTCGGTTTCTTCATTGCTTGAATTTCAGCTGTCGCTGATTAAGATAAGTTTGCCATCAACTGCAACCTGGTCCACATTTTACCAACAGGATTTCAATGAAGCCTGACATAATGAGTCGTCTCCAACCTGGCCTAATTTTCGCCAATCTGTGCTCTTATAGCGTTACAGAAAGTGAATAATAAAAAACAGATTAATACACTGGAACTAAGAACGCCAGAGTTAATTTCTTCATATCTATTTCGTTAAGAACGTGACACGAAAAATATAAATATATAAACACCCGACGGTCATTCTTAGTGTTAGATTAGATTGATCCTCTATGGTGTTCGCATCCTTAGAACTTATCCTCTCTGCCTTGCCGTTTCCCCATTTTCCCGCTCACGCGTATCAGCAGCTCTTATTCCCTCCTGCAACCTTTCTGCTTCAAGTCTTTCTAGACATTGTGTCACATGGACTCTTCATCACCCTTTCCATTGGTAGCACGTCTTTGTTCTCGAGACTGTGCCTTCCACGTTCCCTATCTTCGAGTCTCCTGCTTCTTGAACGTACTGTACGTCTTTCATAGTGAAAAGTAAAAGTATAATATTGAGTAACACTACTATAAACTTGGATGCGACCCCAGTCAGCTTATGTGCAATTTGAGCGCACCGTAGCCAAGATACTGTACCATCTTCAAAACTCAAATAGCTATCTGCTTCATTGAGGTGCTGAAATATTGGCTTATAGAGAAAACTGCTTCGTCAGAGAAAAACAGTAAGCTAGAAGAAATAATTGTCTTCTGCCCGTGAAATATCATCGCATCGCGAGCGCTCTGTTGATCATCTGCCGAATTTATACGTCGTGACCTGAGAAAAAAAGTTATAGAATCGACTCCAGAAGCTGCATATATATATTGCTGCAATTTCAAGAAGTGTTTCAAAAAGAAGTTCATACAAATAAAGGGTTTCACCATCTTCTGCAACCAGGTCATCGATCGCTATGAAGACGTAACTCAATTACAAAATCTACAACCTGGCCTATTTTTCGCCTTCTTCCTTAAGAGCGGAAACTAAATAAATATACGAATTGTTTTATTACATCAGGATAGAATCTACTGACATACAGCTGCACTCTACGAGATTTATCAGTTTATTAAATTGATATGTCAGTTCTTCTGCAACCGTACGTCTCCACACTTGTCCATTACTGCGCTGTTGCATAATTTAGTCGCTAATGTGTGACTGAATAATGGCTTATGATTTATTTCTGTAGTTTACTCGAGCATATTTCAGTTCTATATCTATACATATATACGGTCGGAACACTATACTGCAGTAACTTTATTTGTTACTTACTCATGCTTAACCATAGCAGCGATCACATGCGTAACCACTACGGCGATCACATATTTGACTATACTGCAGCGATCACATGCGTAGCCACTGCAGTGATCACATGCTTAACCTCTGCAACGATCACATGCTTAACCACTACAGCGATCACATACTTAATAACTGCAGAAATCACATGTTTAACCACTGCAGCAATCACATGTTTAACCACTGCAGCAATCACATGTTTAACCACTGCAGCAATCACATGTTTAACCACTGCAGAGATCACATGTTTAACCACTGCAGCAATCACATGCTTAACCACTGCAGCAATTACATACTTAATAACTGCAGCTATCACGTGCTTAACCACTGCAGCAATTACATGTTTAACCACAGCAGCGATCACATGCTTAACCACTGCAGCGATCGCATACTTAATTACTGCAGCTATCTCAGGCTTAACCACTGCAGCGATCACATGCTTAACCACTGCAGCGATCACATGCTTAACCACTGCAACGCTCGCATACTTAATTACTGCAGCGATCACATGCTTAACCACTGCAACGCTCGCATACTTAATTACTGCAGCTATCACATGCTTAACCACTGCAGCGATCACATGCTTAACCACTGCAACGCTCGCATACTTAATAACTGCAGCGATCACATGCTTAACCACTGCAGCGATCACATGCTTAACCACTGCAACGCTCGCATACTTAATTACTGCAGCTATCACATGCTTAACCACTGCAGCGATCACATGGTTAACCACTGCAGCGATCATCTGCTTAACCACTGCAGCGATCACATGCTTAACCACTGCAACGCTCGCATACTTAATTACTGCAGCTATCACATGCTTTACCACTGCAGCGATCACATGGTTAACCACTGCAGCGATCATCTGCTTAACCACTGCAGCGATCACATGCTTAACCACTGCAGCGATCGCATACTTAATTACTGCAGCTATCACATACTTAACCACTGCAGCTATCACATGCTTAATCACTGCAGCGATCATCTGCTTAACCACTGCAGCGATCACCTGCTTAACCACTGCAGCTATCACCTGCTTAACCACTGCAGCTATCACATGCTTAACCACTGCAGCGATCACCTGCTTAACCACTGCAGCGATCACATGCTTAACCACTGCAGCTATCACATGCTTAACCACTGCAGCGATCACCTGCT
>LQNS02277999.1:3200545-3222809 GCA_001587735.2 Parhyale hawaiensis
CTTCCAATTGGATCCTGTTTGCTGCTTGTCCAAGAGTTGCAATCGAATTCTGCACGTAGTTTGTCACTGGAAGATGGCGAATTGCGTCTTGTTAGTTGCTTGGCCTGCCGTCAGGGCATGGAGACCCGCATAGAGGAGCCTTGGAATGGAGATTGTTCGATGTGTTTATGTCGGAAGTACTTGATCTAATTGCCGCCGAGTACTTGCAATGCAAATAAGGTCGGATGGTGTTCGATTTGTTGATATCGACGGCACTTGATCTAATTACCCACCGTGTACTTAATACACTGAGCGAAATTTGGACGGTGTTTGATGCATTGACATGCCTGATCAGTTGTCCCAGCGCTATCGGTGATCCCAAAACCATAACACACACACAAAAAAAAAATCATCATCACTGCGCTAGGTGCATCGTCGATCATGACACACTTACTTAACTCTAATATTATGATAATTGTTTCGCTTACAATAAATACACCTAATGACGAACGCCCTTTGCCTTAATTGTAGAACTTTGGAGATATTTGTAGAACTTTGGAGATATTTGTAGAACTTTGGAGATATTTGTAAAACGCTGGAGATCTTTGTAGAACTTTGGAGATATTTGTAGAAGTTTGGAGATATTTGTAGAACTTTGGAGATATTTGTAGAACTTTCGAGATATTTGTAGAACTTTCGAGATATTTGTAGAACTTTCGAGATATTTGTAGAACGTTGGAGATATTTGTAGAACTTTCGAGATATTTGTAGAACTTTGGAGATATTTGTAGAACTTTGGAGATATTTGTAGAACTTTGGAGATATTTGTAGAACTTTGGAGATATTTGTAGAACTTTCGAGATATTTGTAGAACTTTCGAGATTTGGTAGAGAACAACAGGAGATGCCAGCGCTACGAGAATCCGAGAATCGATCTCGGCAAGCGAGACATTATATATTCCTCCGCAGCACGGACTGCTTCCCTCTTCTTTGCGCTAACAGATCGACAAAACTCTACAATAACGGCATGAGGAACACCTCCTTCGATGTATCCACTGTAAGTGAGGTAATGAATGATTATTATCATTTGATAAACTTAAAGTGTGTCATGATGCACATGGGGCTACCGCGCACCGCTGATGCACTTTTCTGTCCCGGTCTAGGGACAAGCCGAAGATACATGATGATTCAACAAATCCGGAAAACGTTTCCAAGTGAAGAGAAGAAACTTTTCATTTCAATACCGGTCTGCATGGCAGTGTGGGACCGTGACACGGTTGTACGTATGACAAAACCATGGAGCTTTTTCCACTTTTTTGTATCACTCCACGTTTTCTGTGTCTGCAGAGACCGTTACTGTAAAGCACCTCACTACTCTTGAACACTCATGTGTATCCAAATTTTTCTCACTAATGAAGTGCCAATACAGTCGGTTGGTGTTCCATCTATTCATGTCGTTAGCATTTGATTTAATAACCCAGTATGTACTTCCAATGCATATATACGGTCAGATGGTGTTTGATGTGCTCATGTCGAAATCGGTGTTGGAACTGAAACCCCACTGCTTCGGCTTCCCTTCTCGGCCACTGGACCCATGCACATGAGCATGGGCCAAAATTGGCGGTAGTTCCGCTTGGACTATCCAGAACACTTGCCCAGGACGTTTTGAGATGTAGCTTTTTTTTCTATTTTTGGAGATGTGTGCCTACAGTGAGTGACTCAGTTCTGATGTGGGTAAAGGTGAGGAGCTTTGGTTATGGCGGCCCACGTGATATAAATTTATGTGGTCTAGAGGGAAGAGCTTAGAAACTTACCTCAAAATTCAGCTTGATTGTGAGTCACGGATGCTCAAAGAATCAGAAATGATGTTTGCTACTGCTCAGCTGGTACTGCTCAAATCGGGAGCACTTAATCTAATAACCCACTCGATCGGTAGGTACTTGCACTGCAGATGATACGGTAGTGTACAATGTGCTTACCATCTAACTACGTCCACTGTAATAGCAATACAGATACGATCGACTGGTATTTGGTGCTAATTTTTTCATGTGTTGTCTTAGGAAGTATTTGACATTAAAATTTTTAGTATCTGCAAATAAGTCAAATTTTCCACTGTGTCCAATCAATGCAAACACGGTTGGAAAGTGTGTGCTGCAGTTCGCTTTGGTATCGTTGTACCAATAGGTATGCTATTTTAGCTTTTCTTGTAAGTGTACTGAAGGAACAAAAAAGGATATTATACATTTGAAGATATTGAGAGGCCCGATGCCGCGCAGTAAATTTTTTTTATTATTATACCTTTGGAATGGTAAACCATAGAGTAGGTACCAGAGAAGAACTCTGAGAGTGCATACCTCCGCCAAGCAATACAATGTTAGCGAAAAAATCAATTTGGTCGTAAAACCAGGACTTCTTTTCGACAATTACCAAAAGTTGGTCATGTTTCCAGTATGTTAACATTTCCTGTGACACAAACAGATGTTAACATAACATTAACAAACAGATCCTGTTTGTGACACACAAACGGACAAACAGATCATCACCAAATTTCACTCATATGTGCTTTAAAGAATTTCTATCAATTCCTGCAAATTTCAAAATTTCATTAGGATTGGTGGAAATTTTTTTTCAATCATGTTACTGGCAGAGATAAAAAACAAACAAACAAACAGTTAATCACATTTTACTTTTCGAATCATTCCTAACATTTCCTGCAAATTGTATGAAGATCTGTTAGGTAATTACTTTTTGAGTCTTGTTACTCAGAGAAAAGAGGCAGACAACCGAGCAAACAATTAGGTGAACGGATTTTTTCTTCAAAAGTTTATCGTGTACTCCTCCTAACTTATCTAAAATGCCCTATAAGTTTCAAGAACCTCCATTCATAACTTATTAAGCTATCTTAGTGACAGGCACTCAAGCAGACAACACCAGCAGAAACTGAACCTCTTTGGCGGAGGTAAATGTAAGTGTCTTTACGGAGACAAACGTTGTTTTCACTGCTGAATACTAGCATGCGAAGCGTCACATTCTTAAAGTGATTATGTGAATATCGCAACACAGCTGCAATCTGTGTTGCATTATGAGACTCTAACTTGTCTTACAACCCCAGAGCAATGGCTAATGCAAATGATGTAAAATATTGCTGCACAAGATAGTGCATCGTTTGTGGAATTACTCGCATCTATATCGCACTTTAATAGATACAGCATAATGGAAACCTTACGAAATTACTACAACCTGTAGTACACTATAAGACAGAATAACACGATGCGATGCGATGTTCAGCAAAGGACTATCCTTTCAAACGGATAACACCTTCTTCAAAGGGTCTTGGGTTATTCTTCCGAAACTATACCTAACCTTTCTATCTCTCCACAGTCGGTGACGTCAGTCTGTCTCTGCTCCACCTCCTCGGTGTTGAACAAAAAGAGTTCCAATGAAGGAACACTGTTCCCACTCCAGCCCTCTCTTACAAACTACGAAAATGACTCCAACCTGTAGCATACAGAACTGGAGCAGCTCTCTGCATGAGAGCGCATACCTTCGCGAAGCAAGGCAGGGTTAATAAAAAATTGAAATTTATCCTAAAACCAGGGGTTTCTTTTTTCCTTCATCACCAAATTTGGTCATTTGTGTCGTTTAACGTTGCTAATAAAACCTGACAATTTCATCCAGATCCACTTCAAGTTTTCTAGTTAAATTCTGACAAAAGTAAAACAAACATAGGAACAAACTGACGGACAGATCATTATAAAAATGTGGTCAGTTACTCTTCATCTCATTTCAACAATTTCTGCAAATTTTATGAAGATCCGTTCATTGTTATTTGAGTTATGTTGCCTAGAAAAAACTGGCAGACAAACACATAAACTCTTAATGGATCGTGACCAAATGTTAATCTTAATGTCGCTCCTTACCTACCAGACATTCCCTGTAAATTTCATAAAAATCTGTACATAGTTGTTTGAGTTATCTTGGTGACAGATATAAGTAAGCAAACACACCGACAAGTAGACATACAAACTCCGACAAGAACATCACCTCTGTGGCGGAGGTAATATTACGAAATTACTCCGATCTGCATTGCACTATGCCGCAGAATATTCTAACTTCACGACTTTAATACTCATCACACGAAAGACGAATAATGACGCAATCTCTGCACAATTGGTTAATGTGCATCGTATGTGTATCATACCGCAAGCCAGAGGAATGGAAATGTTCCGAACCACCTCTCATTTGTATCACTTCAGAAGAAAGAATAACTCAGAAATTACAAAATCACACTTAATTGCATCGCACTGACGTAGACTATGTGCACGTTTTAAGAAATCATTCTAGTTTTCATCTCATTGCAAGATAGAATAACACAAGTAATGTTACTGGTACTGCAATCCTGGGAACCAGATAATGAAATTCGCCATTTAATATGTACGAATATAATGTTTAATGTAAACACACTTCCTAAACATTATGGCAAAGTGAGGAGAATTATGCTAATACTATGTGCGAGAAAATACCGGTTACGGTTTATGAATCCTAGGCTTAATTTCTCGGAGGTGCGTCCCAGATTATTTTCGAGTTTCCACCTTGTAATTTAGCACTGCGACGGTGGGCGTCTGGGTGTGTCGGAGTCACGCAAGCTGCAGATGCCTTCTCCTCCTCCGGTTGTCCTTTGTGCTTGTGTTTTTGTTTTTAATTTATCATCATTGAGTTTGTTGATGCAATGTTCAGTTGGTTTGGAGTTTGTTTGGTTCGCTTCAGTTTTTTTGTCAATTTACTTTGATGTCATTTCAAAGCTTTCTCCGCCTTCCTAAAAGTTATTAAACAATCACGGTTCAGTTTCGTTAAAGCGATACGGGAAGAAAATTTTGTCAGGGCATAAAACAGTATACTAAAATTCGGTACAACGTTTCGACTTGATACTTCAGTCATCTTCAGGTTCAGACCGTATCGTTTTAACGAAATTGAACCGTGATTGTTTAATAACTTTTAGGAAGTCGGAGAAAACTTTGAAATTGAATTTAAAATAGATGTTGATAGACAATTTTTTATTGCTGTAGTTAATTTTGTTTAGCAACATTAGTTTCGATTGTTTTGCTGTATTTTTTTTTTTTTTTTTGCTTATCAGTTTGATTGAAGTAGTTTTTTGTGTGTTTGCTTTTTATTGGTTTGGGCAAAAACATTTACTGTTTGTCTCTTTATCAATTTACAGTTGGTTGGTATGATTTGTTTGGTTTTCGCTGGATTAGATTATGTTTATTTGCTTTTGGTAGGCTTAGTTTTGGTCAGTTTGGTTCTGGTTTATAAGCTAGTGCTAGTGCCTGTCTTGGTTAGATTCCAATTTTTTTGCGGCTCGTTTGATGTAGCAACGGAACGCCACATCACATGCCGCACCGAGGTTACATGGTGGGGGTATCGATCGCCACATTTTTCTGCACGTACTGGTAACTTAACTCTGTGTAAAGTTATGTAACTGATCTTTATTGTTACTAATATGCAGTATATACAATTAACAACATTATTCTAAAAAAGTTCATTAATGCGCTGGGCTAAAACGAAGGAGCGAAGACGGACAACTTACAAAACTATAATAATATCTATCGTTAGAACGTTATGTACCGTGTTACCTGACGCTGATCATCTTTTCTTAATTACTTCTTATGCTGCTCGAAATCTTACTACAAGCAGTGTAACATCTCCATTCGTTTTTTCACCCTATATATATGTATAAATATATATATATAAATACCTTACAATACCTACTGTTTGTAATATTTTTGAGAGAATAGTACATTGTTTTTATTGATCCATGCGGTAACACTGTTAAAAGACAGCGTGTAAACAAAGCTGGAACCATCTCTCTTACCTACTCTTTATAATGTCTAGCCACGCTTGATCTTGACGTTCAATATGTTTTTGGAAAACAGGAAAGCTTGACCTATTAATTTCCAAGCCCTAGGTAATATCTGCTTCTACCGTTCCTTACTGTCTGTAAGAGAGAAACGAAATTTCGAACCTCATATACCTAATCGATAGCATCTTGTCTGTCACACACCAGAGTTTACCCTTTCTAACATTTCTGTAAGGAACAGCCACAGCTGGAATCGGTCTTTCCCGACCTCTACTCATGTCAGATTTAACAAACCGTTCATAATATTTCTTTGGAGAAAAGCGAAAGCTGGAAGCATTTCTTTTCAAGCTGCAGCCACCCACCTGTACTGTACAGGTCCGGTTTACCGGAGTGCCTGCAGACGATCGTTGTTAGAGCCGCATCGCGTGATGCCATCGCCCAAATTGCGGTCTGCGTAATGTTGCTTGATGCTCACTGTGATGTGAGAATGATTCTCTCGCGCAGTCTTTTCAATTTACTGCGCTTCTACAGAGTCCTGTTGTTGTTGTTTTGGGCTTGCTTTGGTGCAGAGGCTGCAATGTGGAAATGATTCTCTTGAGCAGTCTACTTGATTAATTTAATGTGCGTCTGGAGTTCACTTATAGTCTCTACCTCTGAGGCTATCATGTGGAAATGATTCCTTCGCCTAGTCTGCTAAACTTAATGGCCGTCTGAAGTGCAGTTATAGTCTCTACCTCTGATGCTGATATATGAAACTAATTCTATTGCACACTATATACTCAGTCTGTTCAATTTCCTGCGCTTCTACAGTTTATTTCCAGCAACGAAAACTAAACCAAATTCTTGCCCGAGTAAGGTTCATGAAAACACATGTGTGTGCAGGTCATTAATATTCTGAATGTATGTTAAAGCTCAAAAGTTATTTTTTGTTTGTATATTGTACCTTATCGTGTCTACTGCACACATCTGTGGCTGTTACACATGTGCTACTCCTACCGAAACTATGCCTATCTCAGGCACGAATGGCTTATTACTTTAGGTTAAACAAATAAATGTTACTGTCTCTTAGATATTGTGTTATTATGCAGTTTTCCGTTTTTGATTTTCAGTAATTTCTGGCTCAACTACTGGACGCAAATACTCCCGTTTCCGGGTACGAAATTGATGATTAAACTAAGCTTTAACTGTTGTTGTTTTCCGGCTTAAAGCTGAACCGTCATAGACTCCACCTTAGTTGTCATTTTTTCTGTTTTGGGCTGAGGGGCTTAGCTTCACTTTGCTATCGTTATTTTTCATTACGCCGAGAGGAAAATTTCGCGTAACGTTGCTGAAAACTTTTACGGTTTGGCCAACGCGCGGCTGCTATGTAGCGAGGCTGTCCAGAGTTTCAAAAGAGCAGGGAGCTCATTTTGAATCTCAATTTTTGATGTGCGAGGCCCAGAACGAGAGCGGATCACAACGAAAAATTGAGTTCTGTTACGTCCCACAGCACGAAGTGACTTGTCGTGTTTCACTTTCACTTATCACAGACTTTTGGCCTTTTTTTAAAGGAAACTTAAAAATTGGAGGTAGTTCCTCTTGACGGTCTGGCTTTTTTCTATTGTATATAGCTGCCTGTCAGGGAAAAAAAAAGAAAGACAAACGCTATTAACTTCACGTATATTTAGAAAAAAAAAAAACAAAATTATAAACAGGAGCAGTAAATTCATTGATGTGAACACCTGTTTCCAAGAACTTGAGAATTATACATGAAGGCACGCGCTTAACGAAAGCATAATTTGGTCGTTCTTGATGCAGAAAAACATGTTTATCACCACCAGCAAAATACTTCCGTATAGCGAGCAATATTACTCTCGATTCTGATATAAAAAATCTATTTTGCGCTTTTAGACCGTCTGCCGTTCTCACACCTGAAAACTTCTTCCTGTCTCTCCCTAAGTTTGACAACCAAATGAAGGCTTATCACACTTTTAGGCCGCCATCCCATTTTCTCTCCCCAGACCGAAAAAATTCTTCGTATCTCTTCCTTGTTTGACAAAAAAAAGAAAAAGGTTTATCACACTTTTAGGCCGTCATCATCCCGTACGTCTGCTGTTCCCAGACCTGGAAACTTCTTCTTTTCCTTTACTCGCTTGGCAAAAAAAGTATTTACCGCACTTTTAAGCCATCTTATCCGCCATTCCCGGACATGCAACTTTTTCTTCCTGTCCCTTCCATGTTCGGCGGCCATTGTCCGGACGTCGCTGAACCTCTCTGTCACTTCTTTCACCTCGCGTCCTTGTGTTGCTGCTTGCTGCCCGTCATCCTTTTTTGTCGTAAAAATACATCGTTAAAATGTAATTATGCTCCGAAGTAAAGCGTTTGGCGAGCTTCCTTATTAATGATGGCAAAAACAGCCCTGTTTACTCCCTTTCACGGCTCTAAATCTTTCTTTTGCATACATTTGAGTTTCTGAAAAAAAACACTAGTTTTTTTAACTTCTAATGTCTACACCTGTTGCGCTTAATCGCTAATGGTACCTAACACTGTTTGAATTAAATGAAGCCAAAAAGCGTTTGGCAAACCCAGCATTTATTTCTGAAGAAAAGATTTGCTGCTCTTCACCTAAATTTCTGTCATGTGCTATTTTATTGGGAGCAGCGCTACTATTTGCGTTCAAAGTATGACGTTGACATTGCGGCTTTCCCCGGCTTCAATGCTTGTGCTTCTACTTGTATTCCTTTATTCGGTCTCCAGCGGAAATTATCAACGCTCTTCTGATCCTTTATTAATTTAGTGACAACGTACGCGCAGTGTATTGCTAGCAAGATTTCCTATCAAATGGACCAAGTCCGACTCCGACTTTTTTAGTTCAGTCAGTACCCGACTCCTTGAACCTCTTATTCTGTCGGGAACTTACCGACCGCATTTCGGCCACCCTGATGTCAAGTCTTGCTTTAGGTATCTTACTGGCCTGTAAGTAAGGAACTACTGTTTTCTTTGCTATATTTGTAGTGGAAGCTTGGCGCACTTCCCTGTAGCTCTGCTTCAACAAGTTTCTGTTGCTTAGCTGGTGATAATTAACCGCTATCAACAT
Source organism: Parhyale hawaiensis (assembly GCA_001587735.2). NCBI lineage: Eukaryota > Metazoa > Arthropoda > Malacostraca > Amphipoda > Hyalidae > Parhyale > Parhyale hawaiensis. The sequence continues at coordinate 3,209,457 of LQNS02277999.1, forward strand.
TCTATTGTTGGCGCCGTTGTTCACTGACGTTCTAGCTTCTCACTAATCCTATTTCTTACCATTTGAAAGTACTTAGTGTCTTCTATTCTCGTTTTATATTTAACGCCGAAGCTTACTGGCACTCCAGCCGTTGCTTCGTCTTAGCTCTCATTTGCTTTGACTCTACTTTGATTCATAACTCGAATTTTGTCCCGTATTCGGTGATGAACTTGAAAAGTGTTGCGGTATCTTGTTCTTAGTTCTTGTGGGGAAAATATGCCCATTGTTTTCACCAGGTCTCTGGTACTGAAGATTATATCTTCTCCCTCGGGTTGGTTTAAGCTTTTGTGAGGAAGATGAGCGCTAGTTTCATCCTGTCTTTGACACTGAAGATCGCCATCTTTGCAGTTTCCCAGTATTATTTTATTTTGTGGGGAAAAATTTTTACTACTTGCACCCTGTCTACCGCTGAAGATTATTGTATTTTCAGTCTCCTAGCTCTTGGTCTTACTTCTGGCGAGAAGAGTGACAATTTTTTGTTCTATATTTTACATCGTAGCTCTCTGTCTCTGCTAGCTTTAGTATTTGACGCTCCTGACTTTGGCTGGAAGCCGCTCCCAACACTTTATTCTCAGCTTGGCTTGTCACAATTAGACTTCCTTTCGACAGACTTCATTATGGAGCTCAGTCTTGAGTTTCCAGAACTAACAAGAGTCTGGAAGTCGCCCGCCTTTCTGCAGTGGCAAATGATACTTGGTGCCATGTTTAAAGGAGCTCGACTCTATTTCTCTTAATTTACTTATGAATTCCTAGTTTATTACTGACTGCTTTTATTTTCTAGTGTTTCTTCCATTTCATTGGCATTCGCTACTGCGCATTATGCCATACAGTGGACTCTCTTTTCAAATTTTAAATCAGTAAAGCGAGATGCTCAATAAGTTTCTTAAAATATATTGCTTTTGCGAGACATACCTTGTGTTACTGCATGTTTTCCTGTATGGCAGCGGAAATTACTGTTTTTTTTTTTTAATTTACTACACTGAATAGAAAATGTGTGGTATCCAGACAGGTTAAACTTACATTGCTTTAAATGAGAAACCAGACCAAGTTGTTTTAGCGTACTGTTCAATCGACTTTTTCGTTAAAGGGTTATAAATATATGTAGAAATAGTTCAAGCTGCTAAGCAAATGTTTCGTCAAAGGGTTATAAATGCGTGTAAAATGAAAGTAAAAATAGCTTAAGTTGCTTTACGCGTACTGTTCAAGCGAATGTTTCATTAACGGGTTAGTAATGATGATATTTAATAAAATCAAAATAGGGTCGTGTCACCTGGACCGGAACTGAATTTTTGCTTAGTATTAGATTTATTTATTGTAGATCAGTTCAGTTAATTATTGTACTCATAGGTATACATTCCTGATCAAAAGTGTAAGGCCACTTGAAAACGTAAGAAAAATAATGTTTAATAAATTTAATAAACAGAAATCCTTCAATAGGGATCAGTAACTCCTAAAGGTAAAAGATGAGAAAGACGAAAAATACCTGCTGCAACAATTTATTAAGAAATGCACATTTTTGTCAAATATTGAGTTTTTCAGTTGATCAAGATTATAAGACCAGGATAATAAATATTTAGTTGCACCCTACAAGTAAACATTTATTACCCTGATATTATAATATTGATCAGCTGAAAAACCCATTGTTTGTCAAAAACGTGCACTTCTTAATGAATTATTGCAGCAGGTATTTTCCATCTTTCTCACCCTTTATAGAAATTGCTGATCCATAGTCGAAGGAGTTTATTTATTTGTCACTGAAACGTTATTTTTTCATGTTCAAGTGGTGTAAAACTTTTGACCAGTAGTGTACTTACGCAAAGTATATAATAATATGATTAGTATGATTCTGACTATATTCCACATTGTATGCAGTTTGTGTGCCTCCTACATGAATAATCTCTGCCATTTGGAATATATATTCCAACTAATACCGATAATGCGAATTACATATTACCCATAACTCGATAATAATAATTACTGTAAGCTGCTTGCGCAATGACTTACCTACTGCACTTCAGTAAATTCTCGGTCGGTGTTACATGAATTAACCGAAGGAGTGCTCTGCCCTTGGTCAAAGGGAGACGATATTGAATGTGATGTGTTGGAAACTTTTCGTTTATGATAACAGTGAGCTTCAGCAATAGAATGGAGTGTGTGTTGTAAAGCGGCTCTGAGGGACAAATTCTGCAATTATTAGGCGCTGAGGATGGAGGGAATATGACTTGACATTAAGTCTCGGAACATATAATCATGTGCGTAGATGTGTTAAGTTTTAGGTGCTGCTGCGCTAAGAGCTAAGGTTGGGCAAATTTATTACCTCCGCCAAGGAGGTTATGTTTTCGTCGTGTTTGTCTGTCTGTCTGTCTCTTTGTCTGTCTGTCACCAGGATAACTCAAAAAGTTATGAACCGATTTGGATGAAATTTACAGGGATTGTTAGGTATGTTAGGAGGAACAGATGATTAACTTTTGGTAAAGATAGGTCCATACGTTTGTTTGTTTGTTTGTCTGCCTCATTTTTCTCGATGCCATAACTCAAAAAGTTATGGATGGATTTTAATAAAATTACCATGAGTTGTTAGGTATATAACAAAGAGTATATGATGAAATTTTGGTAATGATCCGTTTGTTCGTTCGTTCGTTTGTCACTGTTTTTAATTTTGGGCTTGTTAGCACAATAACTCAAAAAATGATGAATCGATCTTTATGAAATTTATAGGAGTTGTTAGTAATGTTAAAAGACATAAATGATCAAATTTTGTTGCAGATTGGTTGGTTCGTTTGTATGTTTGACTTATGTTTGTCAAAACGTTTGTTAACAGTATAACTCAAAAAGTTATGAACGGATCTTCAAGAAAATTGAACAAGCTGTTATTAATTTAAAAAGGCACAAATGATCAAATTTTGGAGTTTATACAAAGAAAATTATTGTTTCAGAACCAATTTGAATTTTTTGCTTCCGTTGCCTCACTTGGCGGAGGTATGCGCTCTCAGAGTGCTCTAGTTATTATTAAAACTTCATTTTCGAGCTCCCACGGACAGGTTATGCCGCCCATATAAAGCACTTCGCAACACTGGGAAGCACGAAATACTGCCATAGGAAATCCAGCTTAAAGCCATTAACAGCTGACTTGGCTACTTTGTTTGTACATGTAAGCTTGTAAGCATATTTTGTGAACCCATTGTGTTCTTAATAAAAGCTAATTATTATTAATTAGGCGCTTGCAGGCCAATACGACCGAAAGCCGATGCCGGCAATAAATTCGAAACCTTAACCGACGAGGGCACGAAGCGCCAACCAAACTAACTAGTTCAACATCCAACATCCTCCACTGTGACAGTGTGCGCGCCGATCGCAGCACGTGTTTCTCTCCCAAAGACCGTGAGGGCAGGGACAGAAGAATACAACCAATGCCTCTCATTGTTGTACACGTTACTTGAGATGGAGATTTGCAAATAAAATGCAATGCGTACTCTGCGTCGCTCGTGCGGCGGAAGGGCAGTTATCAAGTGCCGATATCGGGAAAAATATTTCGACTCGAGATGGAGACTTCAAGATAAAGCAAAGCTAGAAGTCGCTGTGTCGTTGTGTTGCATATTGTACTGATATGCCAAATGTTAAGGTTTGGCCGAATATTTTCGTTCTCGATCGATGGCCACTTGCAAATGAAATGCATAGTAAACGTTGCTGACATATAGGTAGCACATTTATTATCAGCTGCTAAAATTAGTTGAAGCTTTTCAAATTTAGATGGTGACACAGATCACATGAAGTACGTAATTTGTTGTGGTACAGCCATGGTGCTATAAGGTATTACTTGCTTAGATATACTCAAGGCGAGAGGTCCAGGTGGTGTTATGCCTGTCGCCCAATGTATGTATGGAGGTGCAATTGTTCGACTTTTTGACCAACTACCCGGAGAGCCTGGTATCCTCCACCGTGCACGTAACCGCTTACAGCTGGTCCATGTTTTTTTTTTCTATTGATATGAGGAAGGTAATTTTAGTGGCATTCTCAATGTCATTGGTCAGTTCCCTCTTCCGAACGTTAACGCTAGTACATTATGTCACTGCAGCTACACCACCGTCAGGTCCAATAGGAACTTGTACGTCACAAATGCTTGTATCTGTCTGGCAACATTTATTCGCTCATTAGCATTTGCAGTGACTCGATGTCTCAGAATTTTCTGACCTATATGATTTTATAGCTTTCAGATCTTCGTTGCAAAAAGTAAGCTCCCTGACTAAAAAATTAGTCACCTGTTACAAATAAGGTGCTTGACCTCCACGAGCACTTTTAATAACAGCAATTCTGGAAGGCACGGAGTCTACAAGATTTTTATGTACACTAGATCCGTTTTGAGCCACTCTGGCATTAGTCGATTCCTTAAATCAGCCGAAGTACGTGGTGGATCTTCTCGACGCCTAACTTATCTTTCAAGATGGTCCCATAAATTCTCGATGGGGTTCATGTCTGGAGACTTAGCCGGACATTCTAGGTGTCTCACATAGCCAGAATGGTTTTCATACCAATGCATGACCGATGTCGCCCGATGTATAAGGCAGTTTTCATCCTGGAAGATTGGTAAAGTAGCAATTGAATCCTCATGCAGATACTGTGCAAATGGCTGCAATTCGGTTATTTAACAAATCTATGTAGATTTCCTGATTCAGTGTAATGGTTATTTCAACCATAGGGCCCAATTCCGGGTAATTAAAACAGCCCCAGAACATAACAGACCCACCTCCTGCTTGTATCGCCCCTTGCACACAGGCTTCGTTGAAAGCTTCACGTGATCTTCGGTGGACACCACGGCGGGCATCGTGGTGCAATATTACCCAGTGCAAATTTCACTACGTGTGTGTGTCCATAGCAATAGTACCTAGTACAAATTTCACTCTGTACCTGGATTTGTGATCTACATTACCCTAGTGCAATAGTATGATAGTTGAAAATTTCACTTTTNTAATACAGTGATTTATTGTATAGTCAAATTTTATTCCCGAATAGTTTTGAAGAAACTGACGAGTAGATGTCTTTTAACCTTCAGGAAGGTGGAAAAAGTACTTAAAGTGAATTGTAAACTAAACGCTGATATTCAATTTCCCTTAAAGACAGAATCGTGATTTATCTGACCAGATGGCGCGTCCCCAATTCTCGAGAGTCCAATGTGCGTGTGCTCTGGCCCGTTCCAGACGAGCAATTTTGTGGGTATTTAACATTGGTCGCTTACGAGCTACACGACCCCAATGTTCATTTTCTCTATGAAGAGTCCGCTCAGAAATAGCAGGATAAGGGCCGTCATTGACGTTTTGCAACAATTCCATCCTTGATGCAAAGCGATTTCAGTCAACAAATCATGAAATGCAGAGGCGGTCTCTACTGGTTAGTAATTTTTTTTTTTTTTTTGCGACTGCAGTTACGCCTAGCATTGTCCTTTGCACTCGCTTGTATCCATTGCTTAAAGACTCGCCAAACAATTTTACATGAGACACCAGCACGCTCCGGTACTTCCTACTCGATGTCTCTTAAATCGATCAAAAGCAACAACTCCTTTATGCCATTTTGTGACCTCTTGCTTTTCATCCATCGTTCTAGAGCAGATAAGGAACACGCCTTTGCGGTACCTGGGCAGCTCTGAATGAAGACTAGTGCCTCCAGAATGCTTTCACATAACTTAAACTTCCATGGGGTTTAAAATTCTGCTGTTATATGGGCTCGCGGAGGTCATACACCTCAGTAGTAACAGGTGACTATTTATTTATTTATTTTTATTTTTTTATCCGGGGAGCTTACATGTGAAGATTGCCAAGTCTTTCATGATGGCTTAGTATTTGCAAGTCTTGATTTTGGCAGAAAGTTGTCTCTGGATGGTTCCAAGGTGTTCTAGATGTTTAAAGTTTTTTGCTGTTTTTGTTGTTTTCCAAAGCAGGGAAAAATATCCTGATGTAATAAGTAGATGCTGTTTCAACACAGTGAGTATCATATCGGCCTGGACAAAGGTATTTCACGCACATTTCTTATAAACTTTCTTATAATCTCATTCATGCTGCCACCTACAAGAGAATTATTTAAAATGCGCCCGTTTACAGGCCGCAGATCAGCATTAAAAAAAAAAGCATCCCAAAACAGCTCTTCATCATGTATGTTTATCTCACGGTCTCCTATCGTGATTTTACGAATAATTTCCACCGCAGCTGCTGCTTTTAGTTGCAATTTCAGATAGTCTAGGATCAGACGTGATTGTATCTCGGATGTTGACAATCTTAATCAGTTGTGTGTCATCTACAAAGAAGAGATCTAGAAAGTCTTTCTTCCTCGTTGGGGAAGGCATCATTTGTAATGAAGCAGTGACAAGTTACCCACTGCCTTCAAAAGAGAGAGGACTTGACCCTTTTTATCTTTAGTATATTTTCATTTTCTAGAAATTATAACGTTACTCGTTTGATTTAGCAAGGCTGGTGTAAACCAATATCAGAGAGGGATTCGAAGGCACCTGCAGCAATTCAAGGAATGCAAAATTATGATATTAACAGCTTAAGTGAGACACGTTACATAACCGGTGTTTGTTCTTCTTGCAAGTTGTTCTTACAGCGAGACTTAATTACCTGTATTGTTTGGAAGACTTTTTTTTTTAATTGCTTCACCTTCCAAAGCGCCAATTCGTTACGCCTAACTACAAAAGCGAAATGTCATACTGTATTTAGGATGACATTTGATGAGTGTCCAATGTCTCAAGGTGTTGAATTGTTCCGTTCATCCGTTCATTCTAGCTGCAGCATTTCGATTCTTCTTCAAAAATTCAGGTAAGTATGGCGGCTCTGAGTCGATCAGTTCAGTTACTGGTATTGACCCATAATCGGTAATCCTTCAGACTTCCAAAAACTCAGTCGTGTTTTATAAAAGGGAATTTTCAGCCACCTGAACGAAATCAGGCTTCTTCTAATACTTGCAACACGATTCAAAGTCACAGAGATGAAAGCTTTTGTCTATATAGCTACGGAAAAATCAACCTCGAAGGCTTAAACTCGGCACCCACTCGAACGCGCCTAAATAACCATTCTATCAGTATCTGAATCTGTTCTTTGGCACGGGGATGTTTTATTCACGGCAGTTTTTGTCCAATACAAAGTTACTTAGTTGTCAGGGTAACATCTAGCAGAGTGGGTAAAAAGGAGGTAATCTTTTCCCAAAGAGGATTTTACTGAGCTCACACCTTTCTATATTTTAAATCGAAGCTCTACGGGCAGTCGCACTTTTCGGAGTCTTCAAAAACCCTTGAGACCTTCTCCCAGAAATATTAAAATGTGAATATTCTTCAATCTTAAATAAAGCTTTTGAGCTTAGGGGTGATCAGAGGTTGTCCCTATTTTGCTGTGAACAAATTACGGCAATATCGGGTAATTTAACTCAAGAAGGCTTCAAGTTTAAAATGGTTTAGTTGCTTCGAGGCGTTTTTAGGTTAATGACGTCTTTGAAGAAATTTTCAACACAGTTTGGATCATGTTCTCATTAAAATATCTATGGAACTTTGTAAATAGAACGTTTTCTGGAAGACTGGAAGTGACGTTGCATAGTCTTCGGGTCCTCCCAGATCGTCGTCACCAATTCCGGACTAGGAAGGAAGTTCAATGCAACAGATGTCTGTGAACGAAAGTGAATAGCACAACGACGGCTAACCTTCTTCATTTCCAGCATAGAAAACAAACAAATTGGAACGAAGGACTGCGAACGAAACGTACTGCAACACGCGACCCACCAAGCCTGGACGGACAGGCATTCACACATACAATAGAAACTATGCATCCTCGCGGTTACCTCACTGACTACAAATACCAACTCAGTCGACAAGCTAATGAAGGAGCTAAAATTACTGCGCAGAGCACAGTAATCACTTCTTTTTCTGGAAGCGCGCCTGAAAAATTCGAGAGAGTCATCGAGGATAGAGGCGAAAAGACTAAACGTCAATGTTTAAATGCTATATGCTTGAGATTTTACCGATGCTATATCTTCTGCAGCAACATCATCACCACTAGGAATGTAAGCAGAGAAAAATTTCCTAAAGGAGAATTACTGTTTGCCTTATTATTTGGCAGCAGGGGAAACTATTCTATTATAATTTATGTTGCAGCACAGCCGTGTAAGTCGATGCCGACAAAGTCTTCTTACACTCACGTATCAGGTCGTTGAGCTGCCCAATCTTCTTTAATATGTATCAGAAATTCTGTACGATATCCAAAGTTACCCGGCATCTTTCATCATTCGGGGTTTTACGATACGCTCCTCTTGTAGTAATATTTTACCGAACGATGCTAAAAGTAAGAGCTGCTCGCTTCGTTTTTGCGCACGAGTTTTGTGATCATGCGGCAAGTTTTGACACTCTCCAACTTTATATTTCTTTTTTCACCCGGCACTACTTTGAGCCGGATCTAAGAGCAGACTTTTTCTGTGTTCCTTTCGCTGAAACCTTCGCTTGTGCGCTGTAACATGGGATTTGCTTATTACTCTTGTTACTTGGCTCGTTGGTAAAGCTGGTAGCTAAATATGCTGGGAGGTTTCTTGTAGCCAAAAATGCGTTACTTTAATCACCATTACAGCTTTTTTGATTCGTGTTGCCCTCGTTTTGGCTTCGCAATTTTGGTTATTTTCTTTGGATTTTGTTTCATTTCTTGAGAGCGGAAAATGCTAGTACCTATAGGTATCTATTTCTCCATTTGCTCCACCTTATTCGCCCTGTCGTATGCCTTCCTGGCTGCACCGTTGCTAACTAATTTCTCATCTAGTTTCGTTTTATTAAAGCCGTGATTGCGCTGCGTGTCCCATCTGATGCGACTCTAATAGTATTAAACATACGGGAAAGACGAAATTAGGTTGCGCAATGAAGGATTGAGAGTCTGAAAAGACTAGTTACCTCCGCTGAGGAGATTATTTTTTTTAGTTTTTCTGTCACTTTGTCTGTCACCAAGATAGCTCAAAAAGTTATGGACCGATCTTAATGCAATTACAGAGATTGTTAGGTATGTTGAGAGTAGCAAATGATTAACTTTTGCTGAATGTCCATTCAACTAACCGTCTGTTTGTTTGTCTGTCTGCTTCCTTTTTCTAATTGCCATTGAGAAAAAGTTATGGACGGATTTTTATGAAATTTACATGAGTTCTTAGGTATGTCGCGAGTAAGCAATGACCAAATTTTCGTGATGATTTGTTTGTTTCTGCGTTTGGTTTCATATTTGTGAGGAAAATAACTGAAAAAGTTTTGAAGGTTTTTTTATTTAGATGAGATGTTTGGTACATTACAAAAAGCAAGTGATCAAATTTTGGTAATGATTGACTGAACTGTTTGGGTGTTTGACTAATGTTTGTCAGCAACGTAACTCGAAAAGTTATGAAAGGGTCTTTTAGAAAATTACAGGAGCTGTTATTACTGTCAAGATACACGAATGACCATATTTTAGTGCTGATAAAAAGGAATTCATAGTTTAAAACCAACTTAAATTTTTAGTTAACTTTGCCTTGCTTGGTGGAGACATGCGTCTCATAGTGCTCTAGTTTTTATACATACATACATACATTTGAGCTGCAGTTCTGTTGCATAAAAATCACCATTCTTCTTCCTATCCGTTGTGTGTTGTACAATTGCGCTTGTGAATTATTTGCCATTGCTCTTTACTTCTGTGATCCAAGAGGCCGAAAAGGCGAGGATATGCGTATGCTCGCTGTTTACCGGCACAGTTATGTAGTTTTATTTGTCATATGTGCCTATCCCATACTTAATATTTTTACATTGCACTATACGTTAACTGCCAAGGGTGGAACAAAATCATTATGTACTAAAAAAGCGATAATGAAAATAAAGTCAGAGGTTAAACTCTATGAAATTAGTGCTATATTATTCGTTGTACCCTTTATATAATATGCATGACCGCGTTTCAGGGCACGCTCTTGGAACTTTCTATCTGAAATACTGTGAATTTCGCGCTACGTTTTTCTAAATAGTTTTGTAATAATGTACTATTTACTGTGGAAAAATAACTCGTCGATTTTCTGGTGCTAGCGCTGCTTTTTCATCGAACGTCTCATTGTGTCGCCTCTGCATTTCTACGTATTGCGTCATGCCAACTGCGCCACTGGGATTATTTTTACTTGTTATTTCTCTAGTCATCTTATTATGCGGCTAAAAAGCAGAGGAGTGTTTTTTTTTTGTGTCTCTACTAAAACACTGCTCTCGTTGCAAACACTTTCCTTGTACTAATACTATGTTCTTTGTAACGGTTAATTTGTACCCTCGTAGAACAGACTACTTTCAGCTTACGACGTAAGGATTTAACCCAGGCTCAGTAGCCTTGTGAATATCAGCTGGGAAATTAATGTGGTTCTTATCAGGTTAGCTGCTTTCGTAGCATCTACACTATAACTAATATGTAACTAAACTGTGTTCGGATACACACATCCCGTTAGTACTGCTTGATGACAGTGAAATTGACGGCGCTTTTCCATCTTATTACGTTTTCCGTAAAGTTCGTGCCGATTTTTTTTTTTTTTTAGGGGGGTTCAACTTCCAGATTATTTTAGAACATGATTGAGTCCGAAATATAGGTTTTGATTACACCTCCAGTTAGAGCACAGTTCGAGCTACGGTATCTTTTCGTGGAAGAAAATTTCAAATCTTATGAACTGTGTTAACTCTGCTACCATTTAAAATGGAAGTTTAGAAAAATTATTTTCGGTACTTGATGCATTTTTATATCCGTATAATAGAAAAATGCCTCACAAGCAACCAAAGAAATTTACGCAGTTTACGCTGATGATTCTGAATACGAAAGAACTGCACGGGGCAGTTTGCAAGGTTCCGAGCAGGGAGATTGTAGCCTTATTGATAACAGCGCAGGAACAAATAAAGCCATTAACTGAAATGAACGCCCATTGCGCAACCCGAAAATTGGCAGAAAGCTTCAGCCCACTTTCATGATCAAAAATATAATTGCATATATTTATTTATCTATTCTTTCTTTAATTATCAACTCGAACGTTCCAGACTAGCCTTTCTTCGCTCACATTTGCATGTTCAGTTCGTTCTTCATAACTGAAATGACCTGCATTCTTTACTGTCATTTTTTATTTCCCGGTAGAAACAGAGTTCATTGACTCCATTGCATAAAAATATTTATTAACTGTGTAATGCGAGAACTGAATGTAATATCAAGCTGTCATTCGTTACAATGAAATCCCATCTAGGTATAAACTCAGAGAACGTTTCCACCACATACTAAAGGCTATCATACCTTTTATCTGTACTGACAACTAGTAGGTCATTCTTTAATTAGTTTACATCATGCGCCATCTCACATCTTCCGTCACGGGTTGTATCTCCATAAGGTGTGCCACATTAAATTTGTATCTATATCATCGACAGCCCATTATTTATTTCTCTGCAAAGTTGGATGGATTCTCCATCTTACGTAAATCAGTCTAGAAGTTTTGGATTTTTTCAGGCTAATAAGTTTGTGAACTATCTGGAAGAACTATATATTATATGCATCAAAAACTTTCCAATAAAAGCCATCATTTAGTAGGCCATGCAAGGCTTCAGGAATTCGGTCTGCAAGTAGGGTTAAAATATTATTCTAAATCGAATCAAATTTATCGCTTTCTAGTCGTTACATGAGGGGGTTAAATCAGTTGACTTGTCTCAGCCGTACGTTGCACGTATACTGACAAAACTCTACATATAAAGCCGTGTGCACACAATAATCTTCAGCTCCCCGTATGCAGTACAATACCTACTATAGTGGAGTGTCGCTTCCTCGTGAACAAGAAAAGGACGCACAGCTCTTGGAATTCTAACTCCCAGTAGAGTTGAAGAGCTGTCCGAAACTCTACCTGTGACACTTATTAAGCCAACTTATTTAACGCCTAAGATTATAACAAATGTTTGGGTAGACATGCGGTGCAATTGGCTTACTAAAGTGAGGACCGTCGTAAAAGCAATAAACCGTATTCATTCTGCTTCTGCCTGGCGCCTCGGCGGCCCCAAATGTTGTTACGGTTTGCCTGCACGGTTGCAACATCACATTTAAATGGTTTGTCCTGCTGGTGAGAATCGCGGGACTGCAGTGTGAACCTGCCTTGAAGTTTTACAAAATAGAAATTTAGCTCCGCAAATCACGCCGAACTTAAGGACTGCCAAGGTTTCCTTTTTTTCTTCGAACGCAAAACTAAACGTTCACATAAACGGCTTACTTCAATCTTCTTGTGTTTTATGCGCAATCGTTAGTCATTTGACGCTTAGATCCGAGAATGCAGCTGGAGTATCTTGATGTTTCAATTTCAATATGGTACTAAGCCACGATTTTGGTCCCTTTAGTACCTACATTATTTAGTACCTACATTATTTAGTACCTACATTATTTAGTAACTACATTATTTAGTACCTACATTATTTAGTACCTACATTATTTAGTACTTACATTATTTAGTACCTCCATTATTTAGTACCTCCATTATTTATTACCTACATTATAGTATTTCTTCTTTCCCGTTAAGCAAATCACGGCAATATACTCTTCAAAAGAGATGAGCCATTGCCTCGAGCCTTCTGATAAAACAACTGAACTGTCCTAATTACAGTCGTTGTCTCACTGCCCTCATTAACTCCCCAAAGCTAGCTACTATTTCTATTTTAGAAAAACTTTTATTGGTGCAATTCCGGGGAGAAACTATTGTCTCTTTTTATAGTCTTAGCAACCACATCTACTACCGTACTGAAGGACATCTATAAAAAGTACAACTTTTTGAGTAGCACCAAATATAACCCTGCTGTTCATTAGTAACTTCCCGTGCGTCGCACTCAGCAGATGAAGGCATTAAAATACCTCCCGCGGCTATATAGCCAACATGTGCCCTAGAACAAAGGAGAATACCGTATATGACACACCGACAAGGCGCAATATGAAGTTAAAAACATATTTAGTGCGTTTCTGTAGTATCGCATTTGCTGATATCCCCCACTGCATCTAGGTAATTAATTAATTACCACCCATTCATTGCTGAAACTCTTCATCAATAAAAACCTCCGCTCATCACCCAACTCTAAATGCCATTGCCTTCATTATGTATGTACCACTTCACTTATTTTTTACAGCAAGCCAACTATGACAGCGGGGTCATGACGCACGGTTCCCTGCATTACGACACGTTCAAATATTAGGCAGCCTCTGGCCCATTGCGCGCCCCCACTTAACGTGCGCACAAACGCCCCTATATTGCTGTCTGCTATTGCCGCTCCTGCCTCAGATCCTCGCATTAGAAGGTGTC
>LQNS02277999.1:3251022-3273994 GCA_001587735.2 Parhyale hawaiensis
GGCAGCCATAAAACCAACTTTTTAGCTTGAGTTTCAGACCATAAAACGGTAAATTCTCACTGCAGAATCCCCCCGAGAAGTTATGTTCTCTCGTTGACTTTCACGAGGTGCGGCGTAATGCGAGTCTGAATTATACTGCTGGTGCTGGTGCAGGGTCTTGCTGCGGGTCTTATTTTCCTTTGTTCGCATACTCTTAACTGAGATATTACACTGGCGTCTTGCTTACATCGTACACTATTAACAAGGGCCTGGCACCATTAGTTTCTGTTATCTTGTGTAGAATAAAAGTATATTTGTAATGTTACATAGGATTCCGTGTTTATATTACTGGCCATTAACAATGGAGCTCGGTTAACTGCCTCCGCCATAGGACATTATGTTTTTGTCGAGTTGGTTTGTTTGTCTGTCTTTTTTTTTTTTGTTTGTTTGTCTGTCAGTCACCAAGATAACTCACAGAGCTATCGACGGATCTTGACGAAATTCACAAGGATAGTTAGGTTTGTTAGGAGAAACAGATGACTAACTTTTCTTGAAGATCCGTACTAATGTTTTATGATTTTTTTGTTTGTCTACCTATTTCTTCTCACTTCTCAACATCATAATACGAAAGGTGTCGGACCGATTTTTATAGAATTCGCAGAAGTTGTTGGGGTTGTTAGTAGGAGCTAATCATCAAATTTTTGTGTTGATCTGTTTGTCCGTTTGTGTGTTTGTTTCTATGTTTATTTTTATCTTTTATCAGTAACGTGATTCAATAAATTATGAACGGATCTTCATGAAATTTGTAGGAATCGTTAGATTTGTTAAAGGACTCAAGTGACCAAATTTTGCTCTGACTAATGCTTTTCAAAATGTTTGTCAGAATATAGCTCAAAAAGTTATATAGACAGTCATGAAGAGTGCAAAAATTGTAATAAATGTTAAAATGTACTAATCCCCGAATATTGGCGGCAATTGGTATGTCCGTTTCTAAATTTGACTAATGTTTTTTTTTAAATGCTTCTCAGAATATAACTCAGTAAGCTTAGAACGGATCTTCAACAAAATTGCAGAAGCTGTGATCAACTTTGGTAGCGATAGAGAGTAAATCCTAATTTCAGGGCCAACATGATTTTTTGTTAACATTGCCACACTTGGCGGAGGTATGCACTCTTAGAGTGCTTTAGTTAGTTCGTATTATTTTTTACGTACTGTAACAGTATATCTATGGAATCACAGGTGACTCCTTTCGCATAGGCTATGAACATGGTGTTGGCGCGATCAGCCTATATTTTGGGTACATTAAAAATTCATCTTCGATAATACAAGGATTTTACTTTTGTCTATAATAGCCATAAACAATATAAAGATGTAACTATATTGTATTTTCTTATTAGCAGTAGTCAGTTCCAGATGGGATAAGGGCTTTTGCTTTTTAGCGAAACTGTTTGCAAGGCATTAGCATAAATACTCTCCACTACTTTTTTAATTGAAACTACACATGGTGTACATCTATATTCAAGTTTCAGCTCGTGTCTTCCCGTTGTCGATAAAACGTTATATAATTTTTATCAGACCTAATTACCTCCGCCAAGGAGGCTATGTTTTCGTCGTGTTTGTGTGTCTGTCTTTTTGTTTGTCTGTCTGTCACCAAGATAAATCAAAAAGTTAAGAACCGATTTCGATGAAATTTACGGGGATTGTTAGGTCTGTTAATAGAAACAGATGATTAACTTTTGGTGAAGATATGTCAATCTGTTTGTTTGTCTGCCTCATTTTTCTCAGTGCCCTAACTCAAAAAGTTATGGATGGATTTTGATGAAGTAATATGAGTTGTTAGGTATATAACAAAGAGTAAATGACCAAATTTTGGTAATGATCCGTTTGTTTGTTCGTTCGTTCATTTTGTCATGGTTTTTAATTTTATGCTTGTTAGCACAATAACTCAAAAAATAATGAATGAATCTTGATGAAATTTATAGGGATTGTTAGTGATGTTGACAGACATAACTGATTAAATTTTGGTCCAGATCGGTTTGTTCGTTTGTATGTTTGACTCATGTTTGTCATAACGTTTGTTAGCAGTATAACTCAAAAAGTTATGGACGGATCTTCAAGAAAATAGCACAAGCTGTTATTACTATCAAAAGGCATAAACGATTAGGTTTTGGAGTTTATACAAAGAAAATTATGGTTTCAGAGCCAATTCGAATTTTTTGCTACCGTTGCCTCGCTTGGCGGAATTATGCGCTTTCGGAGTGCTCTAGTTTATAAAAGGTAAGACATGACTTTTTAATTTTCCGCATATAATTGCAAGTTGTATTGGTTATAAAAATAAAGGTCTAGTTTACAAGATCTTCAAGTGAAATGCTGGATGGTGCTTATTTTGAGGAGGTTTGGCAAAATGCCACTGCACATTTGGTATAGCAGTAAATCAGTAAATTTAAAACACTGCCAAGAAATTATTGAAATCGAATGCCCCGTAAACCAGCGGTGAGCAATTACGTGCATTCTGGCAATAAAGTCGCTATGCGTATTTAAGTTTGGTTGCAAGCTGGCGCCCACTCGGATGTAGCCCACGAAGACAGGGCTCCCGGCGCATGGGGTGACGTGAAAAACAGGATCTGGACCTCGGCCGAGAACCCGCAAAGTACTCAATATAAGAGTAGCTATTAAGCTTCATATCTAAAAATGCCCAATATATTTTGTATTGGATGTGAAATAACTAAAGCATGCTCTATGTGAGGTAACTTCTCTGAACTTAATTCTATTCGTACATGTTTTGCTGAGATTTGATCAAGATTAGCGACTATTTTCCCCGTAAATTTTATATTTAAAATGTCAAACAGGCTCCTTTGTAGGCATGGGGGTCATTACCTAATAACTAACGTGAATAGTATGTGAATTATACATTGTACAATCTTTGCGGCAAATACTATCTACGCCTGGTCTTACTTATGATTTATAACGTACATAAGTACTCTTTAACGCATATTCATTGACAGGTATCAGTAGAGTCTTTTATTCTAGCTATGAACCGTTTACAGGTTATTCGCGCGAGAACCATGTAATATCTTTTCTAAGTTAGGTTCAAAATGTTGTGAGATACAGCATAGCGGTACATTAAACTGGGTCTACTTTAAAAGTATTGACCATTAACAATATACTCGAGTTCAGTGCAGTGCCTAACTGAGTCATCTCTCTATTAATG
The DNA here is from genome assembly GCA_001587735.2 of Parhyale hawaiensis. Classification (NCBI taxonomy): domain Eukaryota; kingdom Metazoa; phylum Arthropoda; class Malacostraca; order Amphipoda; family Hyalidae; genus Parhyale; species Parhyale hawaiensis. Next base: position 3,254,213 of record LQNS02277999.1, read on the forward strand.
ACACTATATCCATATTAACGAGTATCCGGCTAAACTGTGATGTATAAATTTACGTTGATACGCAGTCCATGAGCAGATCTGCCGCCTGGACTATAGTACGATCCATGTATTTTGCATATAAATGCTTCTTCAATCCGAAGCGTCTCGCCTTGAAATTACACCAAATCCAAAATTGTTGCATCCATTTTTTGGCACCACAAACGCGAGATTATTTACCCAGACTCGTAGGTTGGGCCAAATGCCATAGATAGCGTTATGTTGGTGCCAGCAATGGAGTATTTTTCAAATTTATCTCATTGGCAGCCAGAGAATTTTTGTTGCGTGGGTTAAGGTTACGCATCCTATATTATTACGAACTGTGCGTCTAGAAAAACTCGTATGTTACCCTAACTCTGATAACTCCATCCTCCATGGGATAGGCTCTAATCCAAATTATCAGAGTTCGGCGCTTTAAGCAGCGATGGGTTAGGATAATGTATGTAGGCGATGACTTCCATGATCGGAATGACCTTTAGCCGACGTGCCCATTACTTGGCACTTCTCTATAATCTTCCATACTGTTTCTGGCAGACTTTAGTTGCTTTATCTCATACCTTCCCACACTATCTTGCTACTGTACTCTTTCCTTTTGCCCCTTAATGTTTTTAATGATGTATTACTCGAGGTACGGTAGGACTATATGTGGGCCTGTTGGTATATCAGTGACTGAGATGTGGTTGAAATTTGTATTATAGTCATTGTTACAAGCCCCTTGGCCAGGTTATCGTGAAACAGTGTTTCTCAATCACACAGTATAGAAGTGTAAGCTTGAGTCACTGGCAAATCATCTGTACGATTGCTGCAAACTGTTCTTATTCTCTTTTCCATTATCTGTGTTCTTGTGTGAGAACGGGCTGCTTAATGCCACTCGAGTGTGTAGGTTTAGGCCGAGGGTATCCATGTATTTTCCTGGGACGTGGCCATCAATATAATATAATGTGATTGGGTCTAATCACTAGTTGAAACTTTGGCTACTTTGTACATGTAAACGTATTTATGAACCTATTGTGTTCTTAGTAAAAATCATTTATTTATATAACTTGCCCTTTGGGAGATTGTTCAAAATTTCATACGACCCTGCTTCATTTCAGTTTCATAGGTGCTCTTACTAATGCTGCTTCGGTCTCTTCTATGTCTGCATCTGTCCCGACTTAATGTTTACATGCGCGAGAGTGGAAACACCCTCGTGCACTGCTTCCACGTTTCTATCGATGCACTATGTATCCCTTCCACTAATGGAACTTCTTTACTGTGGCCATTATATAAACTAACTTCTTCTACTGTATTCTGGAATTGAGGAGAAGAAGAAAAAGAGTCAACCAGAGCTATTTTGGTTGATTGTGACCCAAATTTAGGACTTCTGTTGTTGTAAATATGTAGATATGCAAAACAAGAGATAACTCTTGCTGCCCGGTCCCTGCAGTTTCCTGTCGGCATTACCGTCATACTTAACGACGGCTTGCCCGATCTTGACAATTTCATGATGACTTTGCAGTTTTAGCGAGCGACAGCCTGCCCAATATTTACCATTTCATGTAGGCTTGGCTGTGTCAGCGAACGGCAGTCTTTCCAATATTTGCTATGTTAGTGAACCGCAGTCTGCCATTTCTCTACAAATTAGTGTTCAGTTTGCCGTGTAAGTTAATGACAGTCTGCCCCATGTTTGACAATGTTTGTAATATTAGTCAACGACAATCTGCCCAATCGTTGTCAAATGTTTTCAGTGTTAGTCAACGACAGTCTGGGTGTTCTTTGCTAATACCTACAACATTTTTCGACAATGGTCTGCCAGATCTTCGTTAAATGTTTACAGTTAGTCGACGACACTCTACCCGATCTTCGTTAAATGTCTACAGTGTTAGTCAATCTCAATCTGCCCAGTCTTCGTTAAATCTTTGCAGTGTTAGTCAGCGACAATCTGCCCGATCTTCATTAAATGTTTGCAATGTTAGTCAACGACAATCTGCCCGATCTTTGTTAAATGTTTGCAGGGTTAGTCAACGACAATCTGCCTGATTTTCCTTAATGTTTGCAGTGTTAGTCAGCGACAATCTGCCCGGTCTTCGTCAAATGTTTGCAGTGTTAGTCAACGACAATCTGCCCGATCTTCGTCAACTGTTTGCAGAGTTGGTCAACGACAATCTGCCCGATCTTCGTTAACTCTTTGCAGTTTTAGTCAACGTCAATCTGCCCGATCTTCGTTAAATGTTTGCAGTTTTAGTCAACGACAATCTGCCCGATCTTCGTTAAATGTTTGCAGTGTTAGTCAACGACAATCTGCCCGATCTTCGTTAAATGTTTGCAGTGTTAGTCAACGACAAGCTGCCCGATCTTCGTTAACTGTTTGCAGTGTTAGTCAACGACGTTTTGGCCGAACTTTTTACCACCGGCAGGGCACGATATAGCCGCCGCTTGGGGCTCATTTTCGGTGAAAACTACGAGGGTCTTCACTCGAGTCGATTTATGGCCATTTTAGGGCCGGCAAGGGTGGGTATGATGAAGCACATGGCATCCTTGGCGCTCTTCATGAATTATGAGCAGTTTTATGCTTCCCTGAGCAATAGCTCTGTTGGCATATAGCAGTCAAATGCCAAAGTCAAACTGCCGCAGCTTATTTTTTCACCACGAATTTGCTAGCATGTTTGAGGGGGGCGGCATGCCTTTGCTGTGAATTATTGTTAGTACTTCAAATTAACTTTTTATCACCCGTTGCGTGAGGGCCTGTTTGTGGCATTTATGCTTGTTCTGTTACTGCGAAATATATATAGATATAGATATATATATATACAGTAGGAGAGGAATAAATATTCGTACACCGTGAAATTGTTTATTAAAAAAAAATCTAGCGAAGCAAAAATAAATCTATTGATACAGTATTTGTATATAAGTGCAATCAATTGATATATGTCCACAAAACCGAAAATTGTAATGAATTATGTAAATTATATAATATTTCACACATTTGGGGTTTAAAAAGGTAAGGTATTGGTACTAAACGATTTTTTTTATTTTAAAATTGATTTGACTGTTCAAGAACTTTCCAGAACCCTCTAGCTTTTACGTTAGAAGTCTACTATAGTCCATGAACAGCTTTGGGGGTCATTATTTCGTGCGACATCGTAGAAGAAGGTTGTAACCATGGCAAAAAGCAAGGAGCTTATGTATTCTGGAAAAGGAATGGAAATCCGGGGAAAAGTTATAAGCAAATATGACGCACTCAAAATACCGTTTACCACCATCGGGTCATTTATAAAGAGGTTTAGAAGTTAAGAAACCGTCGAAAATCAACATAGATCTGGTAGGCTGCGGAAGATTTCCCCTAGAGTTTCAAGAAAAATGGCCAGGAAAGCGTCCAAAAATCCCATGACTACTCGTAAAGAGCTTCAGAAGGACTTACTAGCAGCAGGGACAAGCGTTAGCCGTCGTACAACAGGCCACGAGCTGCACCAAAACCGTTTACGTTCTCGAACTCCTCGCAAAACTCCCCTACTGTCGAAACGAAATAGGGAAGCTCATCTGAAATTCGTCCGTGATCACAAGGACAAGCCTGAGTCGTTCTGAGAGAACGTGAAGTGACTAAAATAGTTATTTGGACGAAATTTAAGAACCGTGTATGAAGGAAGGACGGAACGGCATGCGCCCAAAAAAAACCCTTCCCACTGTTAAATTGGTGGTGGTAACGTTATAATTTGGGGATGCTTTTCATCACGTCGAACAGGTAATATTCATATCATAGAAGGGAAAATGAACGCTCACATGCATCAGAACATTTTTAGGGAACATTTGCATGCGTCGGTTCAAAAACTCGGGCTACCGCAAGTATTCGTTTCAGTAGGATAACGACCCAAAACATACGGCGAAAACCACGAAGAAATGGTTCACCGATAATCATGTACAACAACCAGAATGGCCAAGCCGCATTTGAATCCAAAAGAAAATTTGTGGTGATTTCTGAAATTAACCATTAATGCGAGGAGGTCGAAGTCCATTCCGGAACTTAAAGAAATCTCCAAGGAAGAATGGACTATAATCCCTCAGAAAACATGTCAAGGCTTAGCAAAAAAAACTATAAAAAGAGATTAATTGCCGTTGAACTTAACAGAGGCTAGGCTACAAACTAATAAATGTTGATATAAATTCTTTTTTGTGCAAATGCCTTTTCGACTCCAAATACATAAATTTCGGTAATATATAGTTTCTATTATGGAGGAATTTACTTGTTTTGTTGTTGCGTGTGTGTCGTATACGCAAAAATACAAATCCTGTATCAAGATATTTATTTTTGGTTCCCTGGATTTTTTTTAAATAAACAATTTCATGGTGTACGAATATTTATTTCCCCCAACTATATATTTTAAATTGAAACCTACATGATTACGAGTGCGGAAGAAAAATTGTAATGCACGTTAACTGTTGCTGATTTTTATTGCTGCTGAAATAAATTCAAGTGTTCTCGCCGTCAATTGAAATGTATATACAGGCAGTCCTCGGTATATAAACTAGAGATCTGTGCTGGAATGAAGCGAATCAGATCAAGTCCAGTAAACTAAAACAAAACCTGAGGCGTGTTGCAATCAGACTGCCAGTTTCACGTGCGTTACCCCTCATCCATGTGCGACTCAGGTTAGTTAACGACGGCAATATCAGCATTTGTAGAGATAGTTTGTGAGATGGGTAAAACCATCTTTGTTCATAAACATTTATTGCCTTTGCTTGCAAGCATTGTGATCAATTGATATACGAAACTGAAAAGAATATCCAATGGCTGACGTATATCTGCCCTCCTGTTGGTTTTTCTTATTATTTAACCTAAATGACAGCCAAATTAAAGTTTAACCAGTAATGTTTTAACAGTGACGTTTCCGCTCATTCCGCTGAGATGACGTCACATTCATCCTATATTTTTAAGTCAAACTGTGTTATCTGGGTTTCATAGCTAAACGATCTACAGTTTCAATGCAACACTCCTCAACCCGTACTTTCCGATAACTGAAAAAAACGAGTTTTGAAGGAATACCGCAATAATTTTTATTGCTTCTTAAATTATTAAATGAGAAATGTAAGAATTTGAAACTATGATGAACCTTGCTTATCATCACAGACAGTGTTTAATTGATGTAAACTTAATGAAGCGAGTCAGATAATGGGTAGGTCTACCGAGTCAGGTAATGGGTAGGTCTACCGAGCCAGATAATTGGTAGGTCTACCGAGCCAGATAATTGGTAGGTCTACCGAGTCAGATAATGGGTAGGTCTACCGAGTCAGGTAATGGGTAGGTCTACCGAGCCAGATCATGGGTGGGTCTACCGAGTCAGATAATGGGTAGGTCTACCGGGGTAATTCGGGTAATTTCACAAAAGTTTTCAGTCTAATCTTCGTAGAAAATTGAATATTGTTCAGAAAAATCAGTTATGTCTCATTTGAATGCTGAAGAATAGAGCTTTCAATCAAACAAAAACAAATACTCTCATAAAGATATTTGCGTAAAAAAAATCCCAAGTGAAGTAGAAAGAAAACAACGATTTACGCCTTCATAACTTTCCGCTAGCTCAAAAAGTTGGAAAGTTAGGAGGTAAAATACACCGTTGACAAGCTCTCTGTTCTAAGGAATCTAATCAGCTATAAATTTTTTGAATCAGAATCATACTTTCTAAATATATACCATTATTTTAACCTGGCAATTCGGCTAATACAAAATAATATTTGTACTAGGCAGTAGGCGTCTTTATTGTTTAATCATATTATGTTTAATCATTTCACAGATGTTAGAAGGGATATGACAGAAAGTGAAAAGAACAGCTGTAAAGCGCATATTGCAGTTAGATGCTGATGGCGACCACTCGGATGATGACACAGAAATAACTACACCCATCGGAAAAGAGAGAACTTGTGGACCTCGTGGAACGTAAAACGTATGTCATTGTCCAGTATACTGGATATGAGGGCTCATATTTCCCTGGTTTGGTTACTAAATGAGTCAAAAACTACATTAAAATGACGTACATATCCCAGAGTGGCCCAAAACATTGGAGATTGCGCAGCAGACCGGACACCTGCAACTACATCAAAAAGGACGTTGTTGCGATTATTGGCTTTCCTCACACTATCAGCGACCGCCGGCAACATGTTGTGCCTGAGGTAAAAAATATTTGTGTTAAACATTAAACTGTGTAAAACGAATGCAAATATCACTAACGTTTCATAAATGGAAAGGAAAAAACATTTCATTAATTCAAATTTTCGGGCCCACGCCTAAAAATCAAGAGGGATATTTTATATTTTAATGGACAATAACGAAGTTAGGTTTTACCACAAACCCTTTTGTTATTCATCAAAAGAAGCACAAGGAGCTACTCTTCACTTCTGTAAAGTCAAGCATCTAAAATTGCTACATTTTATATATGTTATTACATCTTTTACGTTATACCCGAATTACCCCAGACCCCGAGTAGTCGAGAAGTTTTCATCAATTCCCCCTCCCCCTAGAAGTCTAGGAGGGGTCTCAAATTATTTTTGATGCTGCCGCTTAATAATCAAGAGCTGTAATGAGCAAATGCAAAAAAAAAAGATTACCCGAATTACCCCGGTCGACTCTACACGTGGACGTAGTACGCCTCTTGGAAGTTGGCACAAGTGCTGCAAGAAGGAACGGGCCAATTCAAGACCAGGGTTAAATCAAGCACCTGGAACTAAAATTTCGGGACTGTATCGAAGCTTGTAGAGAACAAGTCCACTCTATAACTAAGACTTCCTGTAGCTATATACTGTCTATATTACCCCGATATTTTTTATCTTCGTTCCGCTTCGCTGCTTTCATTCTGGACGAATGAGTCTGTTGGGTTTGAGTAAAATATTGTTTACACTGCCCAAATATAAAAATTCGACGAGAATCGACTTTATATTAATAAATGTTGGGTGTGAAATTTTTGCTACATGATAGAAAAGAACAGAAATTACGATTGCTGTTTATTTATTTAACATTTCCCCGCAGCTTAATTACAAGGCACATAAGTTTTTCTACACTTTAGTATAATCAATCTTCTTTGTTGAAATTCATTGCAACAGTGATGCTTAGGAAGGAATTATTATTAAATGTTACAGTTTAGACTCATTCACTTTCATAATAACAGAAATACTGCTCCTATTTCTTCTGAGTTTATTAGTTTTTTCTTATTTAGGAGTTTATTTTTTATTTGTTATTTTTGTATTTTACTGGTTTATTACGATGAAAGCAAACATGGCATGGTAAATGTGTTATGTTCTAAAACCTATAGCGGAACTGCTAGCTCAGATGTTCATAAATTTTGCGCATACAAAACGTCCATTGCCATTAGGATGCATTTTGGGCTATCGCTTGCTATATGGTCAGTAATTTAGGTGCAGTGAAGGCCTTTGAATATCGTTTAGCTTTCGAGTGAGAACAACGCGATAGAACAAAAGTCACCGAGAAATATAGCTGTTCAAGTCAATAGTTATGCACCGAAACGTTAGTTTTCGCTTTCATCGATCCAGACTTCCTTTTCCTATGAGCTTTGATCCTGAGTTGGAACACCCTCATGCGTGGGTTTATTTATTTTTTTTTTTGCACATTGTGTATAATTTCTCTCGTTCTCTTTTGAAGACACAGCCATTGTGCGTTGTGGATAGTATTCTAAGAGTATTTTCTACCACCTCTGAAGCTGAATTGCGTAAAAGTATAATTCAACTTTGACTGTACCTTTCACTGGGGAGACCCACACGCACTGGTTCGTACTGCAGATATAGCCCAACTGGTCCCATGCAGAGAAGTAAGTGCAGCTGCACCCGACATCGAGTCGCTAAGACCTATGGCGCTGAAACTGAAGGTTCAAAGACCCGAGCCCCCCCCCCTACCCTCCCACTTCTAGTCAGGCAAGTGCTCCGCCCAGCTCCTTATGCCAAGCAATTGCCGACTCAGCACGCCTGATGCCACAAAGTTCGCACGACCGACTCATCGATCGATTCTGGCACCTCTATTACTGAAGTCAGGCAAGCATGGCAAGCTGCTGTTGTGGGTTTTTAGCATCTAAAGCGGCCTAGAATTCTATTGGATTAGGAGTATAATAGTAATAACAATAGTGATAACAGAAACATTACTATTGACCTCACTTGCAATATCGCTGCAATCGTGCTTCTCTCTAACAGGGACGGTCACTGTTCGATTGACGTCACGCCGTCAGGTGCCGAAGTGAGTCCCTCTCATCAAAAGCCTGTTATGTGGATGACATGGCAACGAGGTTATAGAGGCAGGGATCTCAACATTGTCCTTACCACACGCGTCAGACAATGGCTTTTTTGTTGTAGTTAATTGCTGCTTTAGTTGTGTTGGTTATTGCATGTCTAATTGCCATTGCAGAGTAGCAGCTGTTAGATATGGCCGACAGCGAATAACAAAATTAATGTATAATTGTTATTCTTTATCCCGTGTATCACATCGTTGAGTTAGTTACCGCTGTGAGGTGAATTGTTATTGTAAGGTTTATGTAATGAAAGGAATACTCGTATCCGTCTCATATAATCAACCTTATGCCTTCGCGCCCACATGAATCGATTGAACTTGAAGGAATGCTAAATCAAAATAAAGTGCAATAACAATCCCGACATTGTATACACTTGCGTTATAACTGGGAGCGCTGGGAGGATGACAACAGTACGTATTTTACAGTAATTGGTATGAAAAGAAATACCAATGTGTTTTCTTTGCCATAACTGTGCTGTCAAGTCCACGCGAGTTTGGAAGAACACAATATGGCATACATACAAATTATTTTCAACGTTCTACAGATAAACACTGCACTATTAGGGCTGGAATAACTTATAGCACAGCTATATCTAACTGTAACTGCATATGTCGACTCCTCTCAAATGCTACGTATTTTCAATTATTTTGTCTCATGTCGTCACGTGTAGAATGAAATGTAGCAGAAATAGATTGCTGAAATTAGTATATTCCAAAGATTAATTTCAATGCCAGGTGAGCTTTATAGTGATGGATGGAAACGTTTGGAACAGGGCCATGTCCACAGTACAACTACCGAGAGATGCATAAAATACTTGGAAATCTTTATAGTGATGGATGGAAACGTTTGGAACAGGGCCATGTCCACAGTACAACTACCGAGAGATGCATAAAATACTTGGAAATTAGGTACTCGCAATGAACAATGTACGCCCAATTGTCGTGGACAAGCAAATAGTGAGCGGTATCGGATAACATCGGATAAATGCCTACAAATTTTTTATTGGATTTCAAATCGGGAATGTCACAAAAAAAGATACCGCGTGGTTTCAATCCGGAGTCTGCTCTTGCGCCAAGAACAGACCTGATCCTGCCAACATTAGCAGCCTCGGCGCCTATAGTGACATGTGGACGGATCCCAGGCAATAATACGACCCGCTCGTGCGTTCAGTGCCCCACGCGCGTAATTTTTTCCCTGTTAATCGGATTGTTTGGTTTTACTATAGCGGCCGGGAGCTTTTATGGCACTCTTCGGCGTCATTTGCGCGCCCGGCCCAACTTATGGTTGTGATAGGCACACCTCAGGGGCTCTTGCTCTGCAGTCTGGCCTGGCCTGGGGGCATGTGTACGGAGCTGCTGCTGCTGTGATTGTGGTGTGTTGTGTGGATTGTGATGTGTTGGGGGATTGTGATGTGTTGTGGGGATTGTGGTGTTTAGTGGGGATTGTGGTGTTTAATGGGGATTGTGGTGTGTTGTGGGGATTGTGGTGTTTAGTGGGGATTGTGGTGTGTTGTGGGGATTGTGGTGTTTAGTGGGGATTGTGGTGTGTTGTGGGGATTGTGGTGTTTAGTGGGGATTGTGGTGTGTTGTAGGGATTGCTGTGTTTAGTGAAAATTGTGGTTGGTTGTGGGGTTTAGTGGGAGTTGCGGTGTGTTGTGAGGATAGTGGCGTGTTGTCGTGAATGTGGTGTGTTGAGAAATTGCCGTAATTGTGGTGTGTTGTGGGGATTATGGTGTGCTGTAGGGATTGTGGTGTGTTATGATTGTGATTAGATAGCAGACAGTAGACGGACCAGCAGACTCATTCCCATAGAGCATCCTAGACTTGTGCTCCGATCCTCTATGAGCTATTGCGTTGTGATTGTAGTGCTGGAGTGGTGGTGGCGTGATTATATGACCGTGTGATGCTGCTGCCGCTCCTGCAGTGTGCTTCGCATTTTATGATATTATCTGGATTTCTCCAAGTATGGTGGTCACGGTGTGCTGAACTCACGCTTCGTGAGGCAATGATGAAGAGAGTGCGGTCTTCGATTTTTGCTCTCGAGTATTCTTCACTGCCCGTTTTTATTTATTCATCATTTATTTAATTATTTGGTGTGTGTTTTCAACGACCAATTAGACGGTAAGCTAATCGACACAAATGTCGCTCAACTGCGGTTTCAGTTTTGTTACCCTCATAACTTAAGAGTATGACGAATCTTCCCGCAAATACTTTACCTAATATCAGGAATATTACACTAACATCTCGTACCGGTGTCGCGCCTGTTTTGCCGTTGTGTGACTTACTCTAAGCATGTTAGTAATGGTCGCATTTAATGCACACATTTTCCTGAAATAGTTTTCCTTTGTTTTACTTTTAGAAACCTTAAGCCCGTAGGGGCAGACCGTTAGAGTGTCGTGCTCGCATGTGTTAGAATTGGGATCGCCTCTCTGCCCGGCAGATAATTGCTTGCGGTGCTTGCCTCGAAGGGAGAACATTTCTGGCCTGCAGACAATATTGCGGGATGTCCTTACCCCAATTAGAAAAAAATGAGGGCTGCAGATGTTGCGTGAGCCTGCCGTCTCTGGCGCCATACTTTTGTCAATCTGTGGCCGACTGCAGCCGTATATACCTCTAGGATCAATGACATAAATTTGTAGTATGAACCAGTCACTGTGCTTTTAGTTGGCGCGTGGGGTGAAACTAACTTTACGTTTTCGTCTTTAACCTTCGATGATTCCCGACCTTTATAGAATATCCAGGATTGCCCATAGCCCCTTTATTTACTGCGCTTTACTATCAGGGTATTCTGCGATTCCCATCCTTACAACGGTTTTGGCTTACCTGTAAGCAGTAGCGACACCCCCAACAAAAACGCCTCATTAACCCTTTGCCGAGCAGGCACCATATATATTGTTCCATAATGCTATTGCAACGAAAGCGTTTTCTAACTGCTCGAGAATTGGTTACAACATCCTGCATAGAACGTTAATGATGAATTTTCGCTGATGTTTGACCGATCAAGTACTGCATTCGTTCGCCTCCTTTGAGGAAACTGCTGCATTGGAAACGAGCGCACATCTCGTGAACGGACGGAAAAAAGTCTTTGACGGCCATGCTGTGTGGAACCACGCCAAGACCGACAATACCCCTCGTTGCTCGAGAAGGCATTCTACAGTAGCACGGTTTTGGGTCATATTTCTTCGTGTAGCTATGGCACAGTTGGTTGACGGAATTCACGAACGTCGCTACCGATTATGGTTATGTTTACAGGACTAGAAAGGATTTAAGAAGAAAACGTGTATTTCTGAGGATGTTTCCATAGGTTCACGCTAGCACAGTGTTGGATTGTAGTCTATAGGAATGGGCCATAAAATAATTGGCCTAAGGCTAAGAACGGCAGCCCGCAGTTAACTCAGTAAGCCAGTTGCAGTGGTTAACAGTAGGATGTGACCATGCCAGAGAGAGACCCGACGTGCATGGAAACTCATAATAATAAATGGTATCTGATAGTTCCCTGGCTACTCCACATACCTGACTGTCCCGCACAGTCGGGCTTCTCTGAATTTCTCGGCCGCACCCGCAGCTATTTTGCGATTTTAGCTCCCGGCCTGGCCAAGAAATCTGTTGGACTCTCAAATAAGAACCAAGGCCGAATTACGCACATATAAGTAATAACACATTATATCAATAGCAAGGAGCACTAATTAGTAACTGAAAATACGTTAGAAAACTTCTATCGAGTTCATGGATATTTGAGAGAAGAGAAAATTGCCCCACTTCTAAACTGCAGTTACGAATTTGCGTTTCTTTATGACAACTACTTTTTTTGCGTCACTTAATTATAAAGCTTTAGTTTCTTATTTGGGGCTCCTATGGCAACAAGAAATCATTTTATAACAATTTACCAAACCAGCCTCAAGCCGTACATGAACAGCGTGGGTAGTGAAGTACTGTGTAGTTTGTGGATTTAGTTATGCAAAGCGAAAGCAAGGAAGTATCAGCGACAGTATCGATTTCTACCTGTTCGTTTGTAGGCACTGGGCTCTGATAATTTAGGTTCAGTGTCTGCTATGCTGCTTTTGCCAAAAGGTTATGCTGCGCTGCGGAGTGTGGGCTACCGCGAGGAATTTAGTTTTCCATGAGCTTTCTGGACGCTAGGTTGTACGTTAGTACATTTCTTTATTGCGATCATTTTGATTTATTCGTTGCCTTATTGATTTTACCAACAAACTTTGTTTGCGCTTCCTTTGCTTTTCCGGTTTACTGGTCTAATGCTGATGTATCACCATGCATGGAATGGGCTGCCTGCACTTCTCTGTCACATCATATGTCCCTTTGTTTCTCTCTCTGAAAATACCATTTCAGTTGTAAAAGAGGTTAAGTTAATCCATGATAATTACTTATTGCTCACGAGGAAGATTCATTAATTGTGTATTACCCTTCTGCCTGTGGTGTTGGAGTAACGAAACCCATGTTTCCTTATCTCGGAAGTTTTCGGTTCGAGGAACAATTTTTGCGATTAACAATTGGCTTGTGTTATAAATCCCTATTATCAGATTTTCTGCATTCTTCGTTCAGGGAATGATTTTCCGATTAAAATCTTACTCAAAGAAAAAATACTTAAGTTACATTTTCTAAGTCTTTCGCTTCGGCTTTCCAGGTAATTATTGTCCTAAGTAATTCGTTGAAACAGCAATTCCATATTTTATGTCATCTGAAGTTGTCATTTCGACTGACAGTTTTTCGATTCGCTTTAATTTTGCAGGTAACGATTGTTCCTATAGTAATTGGCTGGAATTACGAATCCCCGTCTTATATCTTCTGAAGTTTTAGGGTGAATTAGCGGTATGCGACTCATTCAAGCAATACATGCACTGCACAGCCGCCAATGTACCTAGGTAATGTAAATCAGTAGTTGCCGAATGCGAATCATCCTCACAGTTTACAGTATCTCAGCGGTTGTAATAATATCTGATAATATCACCTGCTACACGGACAGAAATCTTTAACAATTATCCTGATTGATGCACTTCTTTAATGAATATTTTGTAAAAAATTATATTCACTCACGTCACTTTTATCTTTTTTTCCTTTCGCTTAAATTACCTAATCGCTTCATTAATGATCTTTTTGCTGTCATCTTTCCCTGTAATACTTAATTACACATTAGCTATATTCCGGTGGGATATTGAAACCTGTAATTTCCTTTTCTATTCAGCACTAAACTTGTGTTTAATATTTCTTGAATGGCAGATACTCCTGGAATGCATTATCTCATTTCCGTCTGACAGTTGTAGTCGTAATTGAAAGGATCACTTTGTAAAAGTAGTGCACGCTTTTCTGGTATACGCTCCTACGCTAAATCGTAGGTGTAAAGCCATCTTTCCATTATCTTGAACTTTTTGCAACACTAATGGCTTGTGTAATCTGCCAACATCGTATACCGATGTATGCAGTGCATTAATTGTTGTACTAGAATTGAACTTGATATTGAACAAAAAGTTGCTTAACTTTCTCGTGGCTATGCACAAAATCTTAGTAGTAGTTGGTGATCTACATTTGTTTGAAAATGACTTTCATTGGTAGTTTAATTACCTCCGTCAAGGAGGTTATGTTGTTTTTATCCTATTTGTCTGTCCCTTTGTCTGTCTGTTTGCTTGTCTCTTTGTCTGTCACCAAGATAATTCAAAAAATTTTGAACCGATCTTTACGAAATTTGCACGGATTGTTATAGGTATGTTAACAGAAACAGATGATCAACTTTTGGTGAAAATCCGTTCATCCGTTTGTTTATTTGTCTGTCTATTTTTTCTTTGTGCCATAACTCAAAAAGTAAATAAACTGATTTATGAAATTTACATGAGTTGTTAGGTTTATTATGAAGAGTAAATGGCTTTTTGTGATGATTTGTCTGTTCGTTCGTTTGTTGCTTTGTTGCTGTGTTTTTTTTTTTTGTGCTTGCTCACACTATAACTCAAAAGTTATGAATGGATATTATTAAATTTACAGGAGTCGTAAGTAATGTTAAAAGACATAGATGATTAAATTTTGGTGATGATTGGTTGGTCCGTTGTGTGTTTGACTTATGTGTGTCATAACGTTTGTTAGCAGCATAACTAAAAAAGTTATGGACGGATTTTCAAGAAAATTACAGATATTGTTAGTACCATCAAAAGGCACAAATGATTAAATTTTTGGTATAGATACGAAGAAAATCATGGTTTCAGAACCAATTTGAATTTTTCGTTATCGTTGCTTTGCTTGGTGGAGGTATGCGCTCTCAGAGTACTCTCTAGTTTGTCAGTGTGCACCATGTGTAACAGACCTATACATATTCTGCTGGTAGCAGGCCCTTACCGAAAAATCTTCCACTCACGGAGCGGGATGATGCGCTCAGCCCTGTAGGTTTCCTTTCGTCGACAACCTGTGGACTCGTGGTCTTTCGATGCTTTACATGAAATCTCACTAACTCCGATCTTGACATTCATTAAATTTGATAGTTCTGGTCACCCAAGTGACTTTTTTGCGAGAGCTCTGTTCGCTCATTTGAACGTTTAAAAACTCTAAATACTGTAGCTCTTGATGCTATTTTCTTTATAACTATTAGCTTTGCACCTTGACCCAATCTCTGTAAATAAACGCGTTCACCGAATGTTAATCTTTTTATCTTCAGTCTACGTCATATTTGAAAAGTAAAAATTAGTAAATTTTCATCAAGCGTCTCGTTCACTTTGTCCCTGACTTTAGGTATCCTGGTTGGGGTGTAGTCAACGTGACTCTACCCCAACAGCTTTGTGACCAAAATTGATCCACTAGTCATGGAAGATACTGTCTATATGCCCCTTTTTCGAATAGCTATCCAGTCTTTTCTTCTGCTTTCTTATCCTAAAATTAGAGCATTACGATGTTCATGAATTGCCTGAACCCAAATGTCGATCGTGAACAGTAAAGTCATCGGTTTGTAGGCATTTCATTTGACATGAATGGTTTATTAGATATGGAGGATTTTCTATATAACAAACTTAGTGTACACTTGACCATGGATGGTTTCGTGTCTGCACGTAACAATAATTCTGCTTAACAAAACCACACGCTTATCTATCTTTTTTATTGCCACTATCAGCTTGAATTTCTTCTTTGGAAGTGAAAGCACGACCATGCACAGCTTTGTGACAGGCATAGTCTACTCGGCATGGCGGAACCGTGTATTAATGTGTATTCTTATTATTCCCGTCCGTATTTCTCTTTCCCTATTTTCTTCCCTAGTTCGATATGTCAATACAACGGCACATACAACCTGTGAACGACGGTTTCTATTACCGGCCTCTCATTTCTAAATAAAAAAAACAAAAAGCATGGCCATGTTCTGCCTTGTGACCGCGACAATCGATCCAACATGACAGAACCTTTTGTCTCAGCCATGCCGGTCTCCGAGGAAGTCTTCAGAAAGTGACCAGCTCTTGGCAGCTCTTGTAATGTGGTCGAGTGGACTCCATCATTGTCGGTAAGACCGTTACTGAGGCACTTCAAGTGACTCCCAAAAGGCTCCATTTGTATCGCGGCTTTTGTAAANCCAGAAGTGAGAAATGAGAAGTAATGCACCCCTCTAACGACGGTGCCGATACACCGGAGCTTTTGAAACCCAGTAAGCTCGCATCTCCTCAAAAGCGTCTTTGCTGGAAGAGGATGGCAAATGTCTTTAGAGATCCTTGACTCAAATTTGGCTGCTCTCAGTTTCGGGCCTTTGTGCCAAGAGAAGCTAATGCGTATCTGCGATTTTATGGTTCAAGGAGGCGCTGTGCTGTTGGTGGCTGGTACATTGAGCCTTTATATAACTGATGCAGGCTGAGGAAATGCGACTTTAATCGTAATGAGTGCTTGTCAGAATGCAATATGAACAACACAGAACTAACTGCTATGGTAGAAACTTGTCCATGACAAGTACTTTATGTTGAAAAGATTTATAAAATTAAGAGTTTGTTTCGCAATGCAAGAATAACAACAGCCCACTATCACCTCTATATGTGATTAACGTCTATAAAGCAACTTTACTCGTGTGTGGAATGTTGAATGCAGTATCTACGGTACAGTTCTGCTGGCTCTGGTAGAAGTGCCTCTGTGACCAATAAAAATATTGCAAATGAATTCAAACTTTACGAGTTGGTTTCCTAATGCAAGGCCAACAGCACAGTACCATTGACTATTGGTAAACCGTCGAGTGAATATAGCAAGTAAGAGAAGTTGCCAAAAAAGCGACTACAATCATTGTGAGTTCTAGTCAAAATGTGGTGTCAATAGTAGAACTTTTGGCTGTGACAGAGAACTTTTCCATTACTGTAGAGAGTCTACATCACATTTCTGTTCAATATCTTCCTTGACTGTATCCATACAAAGTTCAATCCAGCTGGAGTAGCCTGTCATATTATCAATAAAGCAGGAAATACCCTTAGTTTTGCTGACGCATGGTGCTTACCTCCCCCTATCCTACAGAACTACAAAAGCTGCTCGCAATTTGCGAGGACGAAGCGAATAAACATTGTATAGAGCATAACATAGTAAAAACAGTATGCATGTATATTAGGCCCAGGAGAAGTAGCCTACCCGGTCATATTTCTGTTGTCAACGGTGTACAGCTTATGTTCGTAAGCAGCTTCTCTTACCTGGGTCATAATATCACTAATGGTTTCGTGATAACCAGGATATAGAGAAACAAACGCAGAAGCTCCATGGAGTTGGTAACACGTTAATTATAAAATTTGGATACTGCTCTGAAGAAGCGAAATGTCAATTATTCTGGAACTATATTTACCCCCTGTACTGTAACTCACTTTGGTGTAACTTCAAAAAGAAATCTATTCAGCGTTTGCGCTTTGCTTATAATGACATATTCCGCAGCTTAATGAATGTGCCAAGGTTCAATAGCGCAAGTCTAATATTTGCTCAAAAATACACAGATTGTTTCAAAGTCAGGACCAAGAAATACATATGGAGCCTAGAAAAACAGGATTTTAAACTCCAACAACTCGTTAATACAAGCCATCCGTAACGGCTCTGGCTACAAACGATACGATGGCAGCATTTACTGTTACCTGATAAAGGCCAAGAAATGGGGCGTATTGAACTCTAGTAAGGGAATAACCCAATTGCCGAACTAACTCTTTTTCCGAACAAAGAGCTGTTTTTTGATAGGTTTATTACACAAACTTTTCAAATAATAGCTCTTCTTCTCTTCTTTCTTTGGAAATAAAGTTATTCGACAATTGGGTAATTCCCCTATGTAAGATCACTGCGATATGTGCTGGCTCAGTGTAGCCTAGAACTAAGATACATTCTCTTGTGTACCATACATCATTTCAAGGTTGTAATGTCTATGAGTACTTAATTAAGTTTATTATCATTATTATTTCTGAACTTTCTAAACTTATAGCAATACGGGATATTTTCCATCTCTCAGAAGGCTTAGGATCCTGCATACAGGGTAAAAGAATGCCATTGGTTGAGCATTATCGGAATTAGCAAAACTGGGGACGTGGAGGNGGGGGGGGGGGGGGGGGGGGGGGGGGGGGGGGAGCGGGCAGCAGCTGTGACGTCAGTGGTACAAAACGACTTGTCATCTGGCACTGCCGTGCTTAGTTACAGAAATATTGCATGCAGTCTATCTCACCCATGAAGTCATGCATGAAGATTCTAATAATTTTATGTTCTTTACAATGTAGCTTGTCCAAGTTGAGTGATAACCAGTAAAACTTACTCTTATGAAAATGTACTTTTTCCCTAATAAAGAATGGCATTGTATTCTGAAGCAAACTATAACTGCCTTTGAATATGAAGAAAAGCTTCATTACCACAATTTAACCCAGAACATTCAGAACACGGGGCGATATCTTTATGATTCTCACCGCACAGCATCCCTAGCGCTAAGGTGAACAGTACCATCGCCTGGAGGATCCTTTCTCCAAGACAGAAGAGGCAGTAACAAAGGACTTTCACTTTAGTTTAGCTTACATAAATAGAAAAAAATGTTTAGGCACTAATGCGATCTGTAAATATCAAAACAACACTGACCTCAAAATGTGTAGAATAACTGCTCGCTGATTTGTGTCAAAAGCGTTGTAACTGCCAGTTGCGCAGGCCCAAGCGAAAGGAAAGAAGGGAATAGCAAATGCGATATTTCACTTCCTGAAGCACTCCAAACACGCCAAAATAGGACGGAAATGTTGGTATGAGGATAGTTGAACTGACGGGTAGACGGTACTGACATGGTCAATATCATTTTCAACAGTTCCTTTTCGGCGCTCATGCACTGGGTCCATTCTAGACTATCTACCGTACTACATCCATCCTATATTATGGGGAACAGCGCCCCAGGAAGACCTGGGTTTTTTATCCCCTTGCTTCCTTCCATTTTCGTACTTTAGTGATAATGCTTCAACCTGTTCTTCCTCGTCTTTCCGACTTTCATGCGCCTTTATCTTGAGTGAGAATACCCTCGTGCATGGGTTCCACGTATCTATCGACATACGTATGTCCCATATTTCTTCCTTTGTCGGGTTGCCTTTGAATGGAAACTGAGTTTTATACAATTCATTATGTCTGTTAATTTCGTTTGCAAAATTATAACCACTGAAAAATGACAGTAAACGAGTGTTTGGGTGGTGGGCTCCTGTGACGTCACAACCCGATTCCGGATGTTACTTTATTCTAAAAATTCGGACAGGTCTTTCTCTCTGGTCAACACGTTAATTTTCTTGTACTCCGGGTCTTAGGTCCGTGGGTTAGGTAAGTTGTGCTCGCCATCATGTGGTATAGGAAACGCGTCTCCAAAGGGACTTCGCACGTAACATTACTTCCTTCCTTTTTTCCTACTCATGCTAGTTTATTAGTGTCTTCCCTGTTGGTTCCCAAGTTGCTATACAACTCTTTTCTCTCGACATACGACATGTCTCTCGCATTTCTCTTCTAGAAACGCCTCGTCATATCTAGGGAGATTTGACCCTCCCGCAACTAGGGAAATTAACTGGGAGTATTTGGCCAACTTAAAGAGTCAGTGTAGTCATCCGAAAAACTGAAAAAATGTCGTCAGATTTTCATGGGAATGATAATATTCGAGATATTACATTCAAACAAAACTTTCTACCCCGTCATTCAGGCCCGCTGGCCAGTCTAGGAGTACTCTAACCAGGAGTCAATATAATCTCACATGATATCAACACAACTACAGCTCTCGGGGACAAATTGCCTTCCTAGTACTCAGTTACATCCTCTCATAGACAGTTTCTGCTCTTGTATATATGATTCTGGCTTCAATTAGAGCAAATCGCCTTTGCTGAACTTCTTTACGTGGTCCTTTCCCCGCCGGGTTGCATACACCAGTTGCTTATAATTAACAAGGGTATAATTTGAGCTCCATTTAGTCAATTTCATGCTGTCGCCAGCACTGAAGTTGGTGCAGGCCGGGAGGTCTTTGCATGGCTCGTCATTTCATTTATCGCTCGGCTGGTCAG
>LQNS02277999.1:3282459-3294434 GCA_001587735.2 Parhyale hawaiensis
GAAGTAACGGTCGTTACAGTAACGAGTAACGGTAACGCCCCGTTCAATTTTGTGGCAGTAACGAGTAACGGTAACGCCCCGGTAATTTTGTTGAAGTAACGAGTAACGGTAACGACCTCCGATATCATGTAACGGTGCCCATCACTGGACTCAACCAAGTTATAGGCGTGCGCGACGCGAGTCGAGCCGCAGCAAGTATGACAGGCAGTAGCACATACAGCAGCGTAAACCTAGGCGTTGGAGAGGAGACCGCGGCGCAATGCACCTTGTAGTGGTAGACCTACTTGGTCGTTAGGGGTGACTGTACTCTTTTCGCTGAGCCGGTACCTGGCGCGGCGTGACACAGACTATAATTATTCACTCACATGTTAATGCAACTTATGAACGGGTGTTCAGCTCACTCGTCTCTTGATACACTGTCAAAGTCCGCGGCGTAAATGCGGAAGCGTGAACGACGTGCGAACTAAACATCTGTTCATAAGTTGAGCATGCGATTGCATAGTGTGGCCGCTGTAATAGAGTGTTAGGAGTACAAAGATTTGTGCATTTTTACTGATAATAATGACTGTTGGTATTTGTAATTGCACATATTTTTTTAATTATTTGTGGACTTTCACTGCCCAAAGTTGTCGGTAGCGCCTTATTCGTGGTTTATATGATTTCTTACACGATTCTCTGTACTTTCGGTTCCATACGCAATCCCTCATTTTCACGATTACGTACGCCATCCTTTATTTTATCGATGACCAACGATATTCCACATTTTAACAATTACGTGCGCGATCCATCGTTTTCATGATCACATGCGCTATCTACATCATTTTTACCGCTTCAAGCACAGACCCTCGTGTTCACGATTACGTACGCAATCGCTCAATTACATGATGGCGCACCAAATTCCACGTGTTCATGACTCTACATGCACAGTTCCATTTTTTCTTTACTGACTTAATTTTATGGCCTGCTGATGGTACTTTTTACGATTATGCGTTCCGTAAATTTATTAACTTTGGCCCTGCAACGCAGGGTGGGAACTTTATCTGCCAACTCTTATTGCGGTGCGGCAGTTTGAGAGAAAACTAAAGTTCTAATTATGGGCAGTGTATGGAGGGTGGATGGGTGGGTGGGTGAATTCTAGCCGCCAGATGTTGCCTAATCTAATTTGGCAACTGTTTGTTGCAGTTACCCCGGAAAGTAATTGTTCCACCATTGCCAAAACGGCTATTAGTTTTGTCGGTTTTCCTTCTGCTCAGACCTGTAGCGTTAAGCGTATCAGTTTTGTAGTTGCAGTATTAAATAATTATGCGAGACCTTCGAAGTCCTCTCTGCGGTATCGTAATAGCTGTTAATTATTTAAGTTTAGAACTTCTAGGTTCCTTGCAGGCAGGGTTTGTAATACTTGTAGTACTGGGCACCTGTTTCTCACTTCTGCGTTACATTATTTCTTACGTATTCGTTCAAATACGAGATCTTTAGATTCCTTGACAGTGTTATACGTCAGTCCTTTCCTTGAAATAAGAGATGTTAGTTTAAAAACTGTTCTATAATAATCGTTTATTAAAAAATGTGTGGTCCAATTTTTGTTTCAGGGGTTATGAGGGGAGAGGTTTTAGCATTAATACAATACTCTTTGAATTCTATCAGTGTAATCCTTCGAATACGCAATGCCTGGTTCACATGTACAATTGTACGCCCAATTGTACATGAACTCGCACGTTGTTCAACTTGCGTAGTTTTTAGCGGTATCATGTCTACCAATTTTCACTGTATATGGAGACTACGTGCGAGCTGAAAGTCCGCTCATTAGTTGAACGTGTGGTTAAATGGTGTAGCTTCGGCACAATGTTGTCTTGTCACAATTTGTATATTCGGTGCTACATGACGCCGTCGTTAGTTATTTTAGACACAAGTCATTTTTTTATCGGGTAACCTTGATAGTGCTTTTTTTATTGTGAATTGTCTACGAGGAAACCAAACAAACTTTCAGGGCTGTCTGATAGTTCCTGTTCCGTATTATGAAGCTAGTGTGACGACTCTTCATTTACATGAAAAATGCACTACACTGTCAGTCATTTTATATTCGCTGACGGAAATATATTCTGTACGTGGACAACACCGTTGCCTAATCGCGCGTTTTATTTCCTCATGTACGTGACTGGGGAAACTTTTTCTTGACACACACACACTGGCAACACTGCTACCTCACTGTTCCTGGCTAGTTGTCGCTTGTCGCAACTTTTCCGCAATCTTCTTCCAAAAAACCGTCGAAAATTAGAGCTGGCTGCGCGTTGCCCAACTTTGATGCAAATTTTTGGCCGTATTTTTCACGCAAAAGTTTTTTTTAGGCAAAGTGTTGGGAGTTGTTGCTGTTATTGGATCTTCACGGTTTGGCGTGGACGAGCTAACTTCTCTGATCTCTGCCCCACTATTGGCAAAGCTGCCTTATTGTTTTAGATGGCAGCAAAAAAAATCACATCAGGCAATTTTTGTTCCGCGGCCAAGCGCAGCCTCGGGTAAGCACTCCTTTGATGCACTGAAGTTCGCACTTCGTTTCGGATTTGCTTCTACTTTGCGAGCGGAGGGTTTGCTGTTGTTCGATTTGGAATGGCATGAGACGTTTAAATGAGAGAAATGCAAGAAATATGATGTACTTATAGATTGATGATGTAATTGTTGACTGAAATTCTCCTGCAACTCTCCAGTTTGATAAACTTTGATGTTGTAACTTCGCATGACTCCGATCTATATAGACCTGTGTTTAATGAAGTGAATTTGATAGGGTTAAGCAAAGAGATAGGGTGTCGTATTAGAACTACTTGACCATCATGGTTCCATATTAAATAATTACATGGTAATACTTGTTTTATGTAACGACAGTCATCGCTCGAAGAGCAACTTGCATTTAGGGCAAGCCTTAGTAATGTAAATCGCCCTTTTGCTTTGTGAACACATTTTTTTCCATACTAATGATGCATTTTAAGAAAAGCTAATTTGGAACATTACACCTATTTATTTTTTTTAGTTTTATACACACACTTCTTTCGTACACTTCCCCTTAGAAAGTATTCTGTCTAATCCTATTCTTAAACTGTTGTATGAGTAGAATTGACATCCATTTTGTAACTCATATGAGTCACTTTTTGTTTTCTTTACACGGGAAATGCCGGCCTGTTCCAATCGAAATTGTTTATGCTGTCGCGAAGAACCAAATAGTTGCCTATTCATCTCTTTGGCTAAGAAAACTGCGTATAATATTTGGTATTCCGTACCTAAGTATCCCGATCACCACCAAGACGGCTGACTGCTATTCTTCCATTGTTTTCTAAAGTTTGTCCTGCAAAATTCGTCTCGTCAACTGTTGACTTTGGGCCGAAGTCATCGGTCGTCTCGCTGCAGCTCTGTTGTCTAAGAAATGAGGCAGTTAGGGATCTCTGCGTCAGCCCAACCTGGAGAGTTTCGTCGTCCTGAATTTGTCCAGTCAGGCCTCAAAAGAATTTGTAATTAGTTTCTTGATTGAAATTTTAGCTGAAGCAAATGAAATGTGGAATTAGTGTTTGTTTTGTTGATTGAAAGAGAACAAGTTTTGGCCTTGCGACGGAGACCGTTCCGGCTAACTCTAGCGAGTTTTAGTTAAATGAAAGAATTTCTTGATGAAAAGTGGCGATTTTATGTACTGCATGGAGGGAGTCATTTATATAAAGTTTCAGGAGTGAAGTTCATCAGTTTCCACTCGAGTAAAATTCCAAAAAAATTAATAATGAATTTGATGTTGAGCGGCAAAATAAAAAGTCAATTTAGTTTTAAGATCAGAAGGAATAGCTAAATTTCTGAAGTTAGTTTTATTTTCTTCGGAAAATACTATTCGTTTCGAATGTTCTGTGTGAAAACCCTATTATGTATTGCGAGCAAACTTTAATGTTCCTTTGATAATTTTTGTATTCTTTAACAATTTCACGCCCTTTTCACTCAGAATGCAATATTACAGAATAGAAAAAAGAATAAATGCATATATTTTTTGGGGAGTTCAAATCAACGAAACATTTGCACCGTACGCTATCGTAGGCGTACTACAAGCAACTGAAATAATGCACTTTTCATTTAACTCCCTTGGGAAACTAATACTGTTCATATAGTGTATAGTGATACACGGCTACCGGTTGCCAGGATCACGTAGCAGGAACTTCTTAATTTGTGGTACGAGACTCTACACTACATCATATACCAGTGCGAGTTGCTCCCATAGACAAATGTGTTTTCACGGAACTTGAGGTCTTTCGAAAACTGACACACCTGAATGTGTTCAAATCCGTAGGCCCAAATAATCTTTCTCCTCAAAGCTTGCGAGAAATGGCACAGGTCATCGCAAAGCCACTGCTCGAAATGTTCAATCGGTCTCTAAGCACGGGAGAAATTCCGCAAGATTGGATATTTGCCTACATGATCCCCCTACATAAGAAGGGGATACTAAATGCTTTAATAACCATCGACCAATCAGTCTTACCTCAGTCGTGTGCAAAACTATCAGACGTCTCCTGAAGAAGCGCATCAGTGACCACCAGAGGATGCATCAGCTCGTTTCCTAGCTTCCGTCATAGAAAAAGCTTCCTGCCTGACTTCTTTTCGAAAGTTACGGAAATCAGAGATAATGAAAAAGGTGTTGACCTCGTTTGCGTAGAATTTTAAAGGGCATTTGACTATTGACCTCGTTTGCGTAGACTTTTAAAGGGCATTTGACGAAGTCCCATCAACGGTTAATAAAAAATTAGAAGCCCATGGCACCCAGGGAGACTATTCACGCTGGATCCGAGCATGGTTTGCATACTGGTTGACAGCAGCGAATAAAGCAGCCAGGAAAGACGAACGACTGGACGACGCTCTCATCTGGGGTACCACAAGGTAGCGTGCGTGCCCCACTTCTGTTCGTAATTTGCATCAATGATCTAGATACTAACATCCGCTGTAAAATCAGTAAATTTGTATATGACACTAAACTATGCCATCCTGCCAGGAATGGAATTGAGCTCCAATAAGACCTTGACCGCCTGATGGTATGTTCCGCAACTTGGGAAATTTGCTTCAGTGTCGACAAATGTTCAGTCATGCACTCTGGGCTGGAGCCTGAGAAACCCCAGCCTAATTGCAAATGAACGGGATAAAATTGGCAGCTGTCACCAAGCAATGTGACCTGGAAATAACCATCACAGACAATCTACAACACAGTCAGCAAGTTGATCAGAGTGTGAAAACGGCAAGCAGAGTACTGGAATTTATTACCAGGAATTTCGAGTACAAATCCGAGGACATACTCATTTTTTTGCATAAAGCACCAGTGCATTCACATTTAGAATATGCTGTTCAATTCTGGTCGCCTCACAAGTGTAAAGATATCGATTAAATGGAAAGAATCCAACGTAGAGCAACAAAATTGATACCGCAGACGCAAAAAATAAAGTAGCCGTATATTCGTCGCCTACAGAAAGTGAGACTCATCTCTTTCGAGCAAAGACGACTACGTAAGAGAAATTTTCAGATACTTCAGTGGCTTTAACGACTTGCAACAACGGAAGTTTTTGACAGAGACGTTACTAATCGCCTGCGAAACGACGGCTTGAAATTCAAGCATAAAGATCGAAGAACTACTCTCAGCCAGAAGTTCTTCCCGTACTTCACCTATAGTAAACATATAGAATAGACTTCCTCCCGAAATTGTCGGTGCAGAGTCGGTCAACACGTTTAAAAATCGTCTTGACAAACATTGAGTGCAACATCCTCCACGGTTAGGAACTCCTCCTCCAGGAGTCCCAAACTCTTAACGGCGCCAAAGATTTTAAGCCGCTGTATTTTACTGTCTTTCATGTCCATCTCACTTAACGTCACCGAGCTCCGCGAATCTTCAACTTTTATCTGAGATTACTCTCTTCATCTTCTTTTCTTCCCCAGTTATCTCTATGATTCTGACGTAATAGCAATAGCTCATAGAAGGCCGGGGCGTGAGTCCCGGATGCTCTATGAGAATGGGCCTGTTGGTCCGTCTATTGTCCTTTATCTAATCTAATCCTCCATATTTCTAGAATGTTTCATCCACAGACTGTCATTTTCAAAGAGTTGGATCTGGACACATTATGCAATGATGCTTTTCCGTTTTAAATAACCTAATTTTGAAGGGAATATGGGACGTCACCCTGCATCCCTTAACAGCTAGGAGGTTTTTAATTGATATGTATTTAAATTTGTCCTGTTTACAGCACATAATATTCATGAAATTTCTCTGATATCATTAGCGTGAACCTGGAGAAAGTTCACAGAACTGACAGTTCATTCGCCATTATTGCGCCGACCAAGGTTTCCAAGACCCAGCTATGGGGCCTCGTTCCAACCCCTATCACGACTTCGAAGTGTGAAAATACATTCCAAAGTCAGATAGCAAATCTATGGAATGTGAGGAGCAACAGCTAAATTTGACAGATACTCTCAAGCATGCGCATGGATACGTATAATCTATGTTTCTCTTATACATTACCGAAAGTGTAACGTGCAGACAGCTGAACAGAACCACAAGTAGATAAAAACGCTTATAAAGATCAATGTGGTTTTACATATTTATGTATACCAGCGTAATGCGTGGAAATTCCACAGTTATTGATGTTGGTTCTAGCTATAAGACAGCAAGCGAAAGTTGCGTATTTTTTAAACTTATTTTAGTTTAACCTAACGCACCTCGGCTAACCTAAACACACCCTCGTCGCCCCCAACACAACTGCTCTAATTAAGCTAACGCACATCATCAGTGCCAAGGCACATCGTTTGCCCTAACACACCACAAATTAATTATGGAAGTTGGAGCAGGCTAACGCAAGGATGCTGAGGTACATACATTTTTAGTTATGAATCTGCGAAAACTGCACCGTAAAATATTATTTTCGGGAACTAATACATCTTTGAAAACTATCTTATAATTCTGCTTTAGTTTGGATAGAATGCAGTAAGGAAATCGGGTAAATCAGTACGCGGATAAAGCTGCTGCGCAGCTGGAATACGTACTTCATAACTACGGTAGCAACAGCCTAGCCTGCTGAACTTGTGGCTCTGGATGCTGCAGGTTCGAGTACCAGGCCTGGTGAGGGAGCTCTGCGGCGCTTGGCGGGCTGTGTCAACAGGTAAGGTGAAGTCAACTTTGACTGCACCCTCTACTGGGAAATCTAATCTACTCGCACTGGTTTGTGCGGTAGACATAGGTATTCACAGCTACCGAGGGACATTTACCTTTCCCAGAAACGGGGTGAGCAGAGGGGGCGCAAGTTGTTGCATAAGAATCTTCCATCGATGGCGCCACAGTTCTTGACGACCTATTATCGACTGCAACCGAATACTCTTCCGGGGCCCGTTGGCTTCTGTCTGCAGCAGTGCGTGGGGGTTCCCCAGTAGGGGACTCGGTCAGGTTGACTTCAGCTGTACCTGAAAACCGGCCATGGTAGAATACAGCGGCCGTAATCGGCTTAAGTATTTTTCTTTTCTAGCATACTGTAGAAAATAGAAATTCTTATTTTGAAGTAAAATATATCATGTCAGTTATTTACAGTAGCATACTGTCAATTTAGTGAGTGGTTTGAATGATTGAAGTTAAATGTCGTTAATTATTTACTTCGTTCTACAGCCTGGGATGACCGGTAACGCTCACACTCATTGCCTTGTCAGAACTCGACGTTGGAACTTGAACAACACTTTTATCAGCTGAATAACGCCTAATTTCTACTGTCCTTTATGTGTTACGTACCAATAATAATGATTTGTATTTGCATATTACACTGCCTTTTGTTTGCGTGATTTTCATTCCTAAAGGGATTACGAGCCTCTGTAGGAAAGACAAGCACAATAAAATGCTAAAGCATCTCGGTACTCCAATACAATACTCCTACAGCGTGCGACACTTGCGATATATCAACAGGTGCCGTCTACGTTATAAATTGTTTGGACATTTGCACTGTTACATTTTGTACATTTGCTCTCACCCAAGCGTGCGAAGCCCTTACTGACCAAAGAAAACGTAATAGCAGAGTCAATGACTAAATAAATAAATCATATAGTATAAATGAACTGGAAACTGAGTAATTATTGCATATCAATCGTAATGCAATTGAAGACTGGAAAATAGCTGCGAGTAATATTTGTGCCACCCAGTTACTTGCTATGCAATATACATTAAAATGACGGGGTAAAAGACACTAGCCGTCGTAACCTTGTGAGGCCCTAATTTTTGTGCGTGTTTTGAGTCTTACAGTAGTGTAGCCCCGGCCTTGCTAGATAGCATCGGCCGTACTACCAACCAACCGCTTTACCTGAAAAATCGTGAAAAGACATCCACCTCCACTCACACTAATATCTCGAGTGCCCCGAAAAATCTTTTAATTAGTTTATTGTTGTCTGGTAATTGATTACGTAGAATGTAATTTATTTGCTCAGTTTATTTCTTTTTTCTGCACTGCATTACTGTGTTGTAACATTGCCATGGTTCGATGTAATCCAAGATGATTGTATTTTCTTTTGCAGTAATATTGGTTATACTTATTAAACCATACATTGCAACTATATGCCGATTTTTAATTGTTTTCAAGCATTTTTCTATTCCACTGAGCCTCTACGCTCTTCAATTAATCATTAGTAAGTTGAAGGTTTTTAGTTTTTCAGTTTCCTGCTTGGAAAATATTTTTACTTTTTCTTCCTTCCCCTCTTTTCTTCCATCCATTTTCATGCTTACCATACAAGTTTTTTTTCTGTTCTTTTTCTCAACTTGATGTTCCTGTACCTACGATTGCAGCGGACGTTGCGTGCTGTACAGTAGTGCTGAGGGTCCCGAGAACGATCCCCAGGCCAGGCGCGGTCTTTCTCAAAGGCGCTTGGCGATCTGAATCAGTAAATTTGCTTGGTGCGCATAGCAATCGTGGAGGTACTTATCATAGAGTAAGTGGGGTGGCGGGTACTTGAATCTTCTGTTTCGGCGCCATAGTTCCTAGCGATTCGTCGTCAGCTGCATGTGTACTTATTCCTCTAGGGCCAGTTGGCCTATGTCTGCCGCACGAACCAGTGCTTGTGAGCTTCCTACTGGAGGGTGCAGTCAAAGTTGACTTTAACTTTATATGCGAGGCGCCTTCATATGTCACCTGTGTTGCGTGTAATACAGTATTGTGTGTTCGTCGTTGCTTCCTCTCTTAGGGTAATGACACTATAATTTAACGATATACTGTGATACGTCGAAACAAAAGCTTTTCCTTTCTTAGGCATATAAAAGAACTCGTGTGCCAAAATTACACTGCCTGATCAAAGTAAGATTAAACTGTGACCACAACTGAAAAAATATCCGCTAGAAAACACGGTAGTTATACAGTTCATGCTATATAAGATCTCTGTTTTTACCTATATCCACTAGATACTCGTTCTTTTATTTTCCTCCGTGAAAACACCGAAACCACGAACTTTTCAGTTCCCCCTCGATTTTGTATTGAAACTTCTTACTCCCATCCCAGATTCGTCACATATCCAGAGCCGTACAAAAATATTCACGAGTGGTCTTGAAATATACGAGGCTTCCAGGCCATTTCGGCGTACGCGCGAGCGTTTTTTGGGACTTCACTAGAGATATTTTTGTTCTGCCACTGCTGCAATATGGTCCTGTTCTGGCGATTTTTTTCATAAACATTTTGCAATTTCTCTGCTGCGGATCTTTTGCTGCTGCTAATTTTCTGGTGCCATTTTGGGAGCTATTTTTGAGGGAGAAATTGTATAGTTATTATGATTACCATACTTAACACAATTTTTGTTAGCAATATTGTGGGTTAATTATCTATCACATATAAAACAATTAATAATTGTTGGCGTTGTGAATTTCATTTTTGATATTATTAGGGAATAATTATGATAAATAAAGCTGTATTGACAGCGATTTGGAATAACTGCCAAATTGAAGGTAATAACGGCTGATGATGTATTCTAATGGGATAAGTGTAAAAATGAGAACCCTGTTTGATGATACTCAAATGTGATAATTATAAGTTTGACAGTAATGATAGTAGACCTTATCATGTATTTCAACTTATTACCGTTTTTTTTTAGAATCATCAAATTTGATATGATGGTTAACGTTGTAGGAAGATAAGTTTCCAACTCATATTAATAATTACTGTATGCTGTGCTAACGCCTAGCTGGAGTGAGTTGAAACCGTCTCAGGAGTAATCGGTTTTGGATGGCGCCTGAAGCACGCGATTCAAATTAGTGACACCAACGCTTATGACGGAAGTTCCAGCTGAAATATATATCTAGTGAAATTAGCTATTATCGAAAAAATGTCACAGTCACGGATACATATAATATAATATTTGATAACGTACGTAATTATCTTTTCACCGTACGGGAACTACCAACGAATTTCCGGGCAGGCTCCTCAGCCCCACTTGGAAATATCCGACAAACAAACGATCTCTTTAGAACAGAGGATCGGATGCTATCAGATGGTTGCTTAAAAGTTTCAGATTGGGACAGCATTAGTCTGAGCTTTTCAAACCAGCGGTGCTTATATTAGCGCACCTATTCACAAACGAGAGCGTTCTAATGAAGACTGTTGCTAATTAGGTTGCTCTTCCCAGAAAGTCATTATACGCGTTCTAATTAAATATTCCGTTTTAGGTTTTATTAAAAATCGCAACAATGGCTGTTCTTGAAATATTCTTTTGTATTATTTCTCAAAATAATATGCAGGGACGACTCTTTAAATAAACGCACACATTTCATCCATTTTGTACGAATCTTTAAATAAACGCACCCATTTCGTCCAATTTGTTCTTTACGTGAAACGCTGCCGCTATGCTATGTACGCAGGTTACGAAGGGTCACGATCTTATGAAAATTGTTGCCTGCTTCAGCGTCAGTGGATCATTGCCATGCGAAATGTCGTTGGTGGTAAGTGAAATTTTCCGTTTGGCCGCCTATGCAGCATCACATTCATTGAAATGTTGAAACTTATATCAAATATATATTTTTTCTTTTTGGCCTATGCATCAATTGCATGACGCACATTTGTTAACCAAACGCCAAAATTTTATGGAATGTGAAATCGTTTTCCTTGCTTGTCCATTACTATTATTTTTACCATTATCAATTTTTATAGTTATTAATAAAACTACACGCCTGGGCGCCAGGGGACTAGAAAAGGCGGCTTCTCACGATAGTGATTTGTTCTTCGTATGTAGTACAAAGTGTTCTAAAGTTTTCATTGTTTTTTTTTTCTTTTGCGCAAATAGCTACCGAGATATGTTGACCAAAAGAATAGCAATTACCCATACTAGCCGTCATAATTATCAACTGTCTTTAAACTAGCGTCGCCAGTGAAGGCTCGGATATATTTTAAA
The DNA here is from genome assembly GCA_001587735.2 of Parhyale hawaiensis. Classification (NCBI taxonomy): domain Eukaryota; kingdom Metazoa; phylum Arthropoda; class Malacostraca; order Amphipoda; family Hyalidae; genus Parhyale; species Parhyale hawaiensis. Next base: position 3,293,860 of record LQNS02277999.1, read on the forward strand.
CTTGAAGTGAATTAGAAGTACAAAGTTCTGCTCTTTCCTGATGTTTACCATTTAGGAATCAGCAACACAATCGGATGTGTTACTGGCTCTGACCACGTCAAGAGCATTAATTATTTGAAGAAATATCATTATTTGGATCAGATACTAGGCAGTGGCAGTGCACGAACCTCCAGGTCTATCCCCAGAGAGCAGCCGGGATTTACAGTCCAGCATTCTATGAGCTATTGTCATTATGTCAAAGTCACTTTGATATGTGACACAGAAGAGAAAAAAAACTCAAGCCAGGAGGTGATCGTGCAGGCGCGAATTATTTCTACGAACCCGCCAGGGGTCGGAGACGTTAAGTTAGTAAGGGCAATGGAGGTAAAGGATGAGGGGGTCTTCAAGGGTTGGCCGTTCAAATTTGATGAGTCCTGGAGGAGGAGTTTGTAGCTGTGGAGGGTGTCATAACCCTAATAAAAATATTGTAAACTCTCAAGTTCCATTACTGCAAAATAAAGGAGTTTTAAGTAAATTCCAAAAATGTGCAAGTCTGTCAAGCTGTTATAATTTGGAGGAAAACTCGAGTCCCTGAG
>LQNS02277999.1:3325530-3340019 GCA_001587735.2 Parhyale hawaiensis
TTTTCGGTGAAAACTACGAGGGTCTTCACTCGAGTCGATTTATGGCCATTTTAGGGCCGGCAAGGGTGGGTATGATGAAGCACATGGCATCCTTGGCGCTCTTCATGAATTATGAGCAGTTTTATGCTTCCCTGAGCAATATCTCTGTTGGTATATAGCAGTCAAATGCCAAAGTCAAACTGCCGCAGCTTATTTTTTCACCACGAATTTGCTACCAAGTTTGAGGGGGCGACATGCCTTTGCTATGAGTTATTCTTAGTACTTCAAATTAAATTTTAATCACCCGCTGCGTGAGGTCCTGTTTGTGGCATTTATGCTTGTTCTGTTATTACGAAATATATATATACAGTTGGGGGAATAAATATTCGTACACCGTGAAATTGTTTTAAGTAAAAATCAAGCGAAGCAAAAATAAATCTATTAATACATTATTTGTATATAGGTGCTATCAATTGATATACGTCAACAAAACCGAAAATTGTAATGAATTATGTAAATTATATAATATTTTACATATATGGGGCTGAAAAAGGTATTCGTACTAAACGATTTTTAATTTTAAAATTGAGTTGATTGTTAAAAAACTTTACAGAACCTTCTAGATTTTACGATAGGAAACAACTATAGTCCATGAACAACTTTGGGGTCATTATTTCTTGCGACATCGTAGAAGAAAGTTGTAACTATGGCAAAAAGCAAGGAGCTTACTAATTCTGGAAAAGAGTTGATTATTAAAAAATGGAAATCCGGGAAAAGTTATAGGCAAAAATGACAGACACCCAAAATACTATTTACCATCATCGGGTCATTTATCAAAAGGTTAAAAAGTTCGGAAACAATCGATAAGCAACTTGGATCTGGCAGGAAGCGGAAGATTTCCCCTGGAGCTTCAAGCAAAATGGCCAGGAAAGTGTCCAAAAATCCCATGACTACTCGCAAAAAGCTTCAGAAGAACTTGTCAGCAGTAGGAACAAGCTTTAGCCTTCGTACAATAAGCCACGAGCTGCACCAAAACCGCTTAAGTTCTCTAACTCCTCGCAAAACTCCCCTGCTGTCAAAACAAAATAGAGAAGCTTGTCTGAAATTCGTCCGTGAGCACAAGGACAAAACGGAGTCGTTCTGGGAAAACGTGTTGTTGTCGGATGAGACTAAAATAGAGCTATTTGGAAGAGTGAGGAGGAAGGACGGAACGGTATGCGCAAAAAAAAAAACTGTGAAATTGGTGGTGGTAAATTTATAATTTGGGGATGCTTTTCATCACGTGGAACAGGTAACATTCTTATCATATCATAGAAAGGAACATGAACGCTCACATGTATCAGAACATTTTGAGGGAATATTTGCATGCATCGGTTCCAAAACTCGGGCTACTGCAAGAATTCGTTTTCAGTAGGATAACGACCAGAAACATGCGGCGAGAACCACGAAGAAATGGTTCACCGATAATCATGTACAATAACTAGAATGGCCTAGCCGGATTTGAATCCTACCGAAAATTTGTGGTGATTTCTAAAATTAAACATTAATGCGAGAAGGTCGAAGTCCATTCCGGATCTCAAAGAAATCTGCAAGGAAGGATGGGCTAAAATCCCTCAGGAACTTATCAAGGCTTGTTAAAAAAAACTATAAAAAGAGATTAATTGCCGTTGAACTGAATAAAGGCTGCGCTACAAACTATTGAACGTTGTTTTAATTTTTTTTTTTTTTGCGCAAATGCCTTTTTCGACCCCAAATACAAAAATTACGGTATGATACCTATAATTTCTATTATAGAGGGATTTACTTGTTTTGTTTTTGCGTGTGTGTTGTATACAAAAATGCAAGTCCTGTATCAATATATTTTTGGCTCCCCAGATTTTTTTTAAATAAACAATTTCATGTTGCACGAATATTTATTCCCCCCACTGTATATTTTAAAATTAAAACCTGCATGATTACGAGTGTGGAAGAAACTTGACAATGTACAATAACTTTGCTTGATTTATGTTGCTGCTGAAATCAATTTAGGTCTTCTCGCCGTCAATTGAAATGTATATACAGGCAGTCCTCGGTATACAGACTAGAAATCCGTGCTGGAATGAAGCGAATCAGATCAAGTCCGGTCGACTAAAACAAAACCTGAGGCGTGTTGCAATCAGACTGCCGGTGTCACGTGCGTTACCTCTCATCCATGTGCAACTCAGGTTAGGTAACGACGACAACCTCAGCATTTGTAGAGATAGTCTATGAGATGGGTAAAACCATCTTTGTTCATAAACATTGCCTTTACTTGCTAGCATTGTGATCAATTGATATACGAAACTGAAAAGAATATCCAATGGCTGAAGTATATTTGCCCCTCCTGCTGGATAATAGAGCTTTCAAGCAAACATAAAACAAATACTCTCATAAAGATATATGCGCGAAAGAAAAATCCTTAGTGAAATAGAAAGAAATTTACGCCTTCATAACTTTCCGCTAGCTCAAAAAGTTGAAAAGTTAGATAAGATGTAAATATACCGTAGGCAAGCTTAGGTTCTAAGGAATCTAATCATCTATAAACATTTTGAATTAGATTCACACTTTCGAAACTGTACGCCATGATTTTGACCAGGGTAATTCGGGTAATACAAATAATATTTGTACTAGGCAGTAGGCGTGCTTATTGTTTAATTACATTATGTATAATCATATCACAGCTGTTAGAAGAGATATAACAGAAAGTCAACAGAACAGCTGTAAAGTGTACATTGCAGTTAGATGCTGATGGCGACCACTCCGATGATGACACAAAAATAACTACACCTATCGGAAAAGAGATAGAACTTGTGGACCTCGGGGATCGTAAAACGTATGTCATTGTCCAGTATACTGGATATGAGGGTTCATATTTCCCTGGTTTGGTTACCAAATGAGGCAAAAACTACATTAAAATGACGTACTTATCCCAGAGTGGCCCAAAACATTGGAGATGGCTCAGCAGACCGGACCCCTGCAACTACATCAAAATGGACGTTGTTGCGATTATTGGCTTACCACAGACTATCGGTGACCGCCGCAATTTGTTGTGCCTCAGGTCAAAAAATATTGGTGTTAAACATTAAATTGTGTAAAACGAATGTAAATATCGTTAACTTTACACAGATGGAAGGGAGAAAACATTTCATTAATTCGTATTTTCGGGCTCACGCCGATAAATCAAGAGGTATATTTTATTTTTTATTGGACCTTGCATATGATCACAGACAGTGTTTATTTGATGTAAACTTAATGAACTGTGTACAAGTTAGTTTTTACCACAAACCCTTCATATTATTTATCAAAAGAAGCACAAGGAGCATCTCTTCACTTCTGTAAAGTCAAGCATCTAAAATTGCTGCATTTTATATATGTTATTACATCATTTACGTTATACCCGAATTACTCCGGACCCCGAGTAGTCGAAAAGTTTTCTTCAATTCTCCCACTACAAGTCTAGGAGGAGTCTCAAATTATTTTTAATGCTGCCGCTTTATAGCCAAGAGCTGTAATGTACAGATGCAAAAAAAAAGATTACCCGAATTACCCCGGTCGACCCTACACGTGGACGTAGTACGCCTCTTGGAAGTTGGCACAAGTGCTGCAGAAAAAACGGGTCAAATCAAGACCAAGGTTAAATCAAGCACCTGGATCTAAAATTTCGGGACTATGTCGAAGCCTGTAGAGAACAAGTCCAGTCTACATATAACTAGGACTTCCTGTAGCTATATACTGTGTACATTACCCCCGATATTTTTTATCTTCGTTCCGCTTCGATGCTTTCATTCTGGACAAATAACTCTGTTGGGTTTGAGTAAAATATTGTGTGCACTCACCAAATATGAAAATTCGACGAGAATTAACTCTTCATGCTTAAATGTTGGGTGCGAAATTTTTGCTACATGATAGAAAAGAATAGAAATTGCGATTGTAAGATTCACCTTTGCTGTTTGTTTATTGATTTATTTCACCTTTTACGGTAGCTTAATTACAAGGTACACAAGTTTTTCTACACTGTTGTTATAATCAATCTACGTTATTGAATTTCATTGCAATAGTGATGCTTAGGAAGGAATTACTGTTAAAGGTTACAGTTTAGACTCATTCAGTTTCATAATAACAAAAATACTGCTCCTATGTCTTCTTAGTTTATATATTTTTTGCTCATTTAGGAGTTTATTTTTAATTATTTTTTTACTGGTTTATTACGATGAAAGCAAGCAATGCATGGCAATTATTGTGTTATGTTCTAAAACTTACAGCGGAACTTCCAGCTCAGATGTTCATAGATTTTCGCGTACAATATGTCCATTGATATTAGGATGCATTTTGGGCTATCGCTTGCTATATGGTCAGTTATTCAGGTGCAGTGAAGGCTTTTGAATATCGTTTAGCTATCGAGTGAGAACAATGCGATAGAACCGCAGCCACCTAGGAATATAGCTGTTCGCGTCATCGTTTATGAACCGAAACGTTAGTTTTCGCTTCCATTGATCCAGACTTCCTTTTCCTATGCGCTTTGATCCTGTGTGGGAACACCCTCATGCGGGGGCTCATTTTTTTTTTTTTTGACACATTGTGTATAATTTCTCTTTTTCGCTTTTGAAGACACAGCCATTATGCGCTGGGGATATTGGGAGGCCTAAAGTATACTAAGAGTATTTTCTACCACCTCAGAAGCTGAATTGCGTAAAGGTATAATTATTCAATTTTGACTGTACCTTTCACTGGGGAGGCCACACGCACTGGTTCGTGCTGCAGATATAGGCCAACTGGCCCCTGCAGAGAAGTAATTGCAGCTGTCGCTAAGAACTATGGCGCCGAAACGGAAGGTTCAACGACCCGAGCCCCTCTACCCTCTCACTCCTAGTCAGGCAAGTGCTCCACTCAGCCCTTATACGAAGCAATTGCCTACTCAGCACACCCGATGTCACAAAGTTCGCACGCCAGGCTCATCGCTCGATCCTGGCACCTCTAGCACAGAAGTCAGGCAAGCATGGCATGCTGCTGTTGAAGGTGTTTAGCTTCTGAAGCGGCCTAGAATTCTATTAGGATAGGAGTATAATAGTAATAACAATGGTGATAACAGAAACATTACTACTGACCTCACTTGCGATATCGCTGCACTCGTGCTTCTCTCCAACACGGATGGTCACTGCTGGATTGACGTCACGCCGTCACGTGACGAAGCGAATCCCTCTCACTAAAAGCCTTTATGTGGCTGACATGGACAACGAGGTCATAGAGGCATGGATCTCAACATTGTCCTTACCACACGCGTCAGACAATGGTTTTTTTGTTGTAGTTAATTGTTACTTTATTTATATGGTTACTGTCTAATTGCCATTGCCGAGTAGCAGCTGTTAGATATGGCCAACAGCGAGTAAAAAAATAAATGTATGATTGTTATTCTTTAGCCCTTGCATCAGATCGTCGAGTTAGTGACCGCTGTAAGGTGAAGATGAGACCATTTGTGTGAAATGTTATTGTAAGGTTTATATAACGAAAGGAATACTCGTATCCGTCTCATATAATCAACCTTATGCCTTCGCGTCCACAAGAATCGCTAGAACTTGAAGGATCGCTATATGACATACAGTGCAATAACAATACAGACATTGTATACGCTTCCGTTATACTTGGGAGCGCTTGGAGGATGACAACAGTACGTATTTTACACTTATTGGTATGAAAAGAAGAACCAATGTGTTATTTTTTTTTGCCATAACTGTGCTGTCAAGGCCACGTGAGTTTGGAAGAACACAATATGGCATACCTACAAATTATTTTCAACGTTGTACAGATAAACACTGCACTATTATAGGGATGGAATAACTTATAGCACAGCTGTACCTGTGCTATACCTGTAACAGCACATATCGACTCCGCTCAAATGCTGCGTATTTTTAATTCCAGTGTCGCTTGTCGTCACGAATAGAATGAAATGTAGCGAAAATAGATAGCTTAAATGAGTATATTCCAAAGATCATTAATTTCAATCTCAGGTATGCTTTATAGTCATGATTAGAAACATTTGGAACAGGGCCATGTCCACCGTACATCCACCGAGAGATACATAAACTACTTGGAAATTAGGTACTTGCAATGAACAATGTACGCCCCATTGTCGTGGACAAGTAAGTAGTGAGCGGTATCGGATAACATCGGGTAAATGCCTATGAACTTTTATTGGATTTCAAGTGAGGAATATCACAAAAAAGATACCGCGTGGTATCAATCCTGAGTCTGCTCTTGCGCCAAGAACAGTCCTGATCCTACCAACATTAGCAGTCTCGGCGCTTAGTGACATGTGGACGGATCCCAGGCAATAATACGACCAGCTCGTGCGTTCAGTGCCCCACGCGCGTAATTTTTTCCCTGTTAATCGGATTGTTTGGTTTTACTATAGCAGCCGGGAGCTTTTATGGCACTCTTCGGCGTCATTTGCGCTCCCGGCCCAACTTATGGTTGTGATAGGCACACCTCAGGGGCTCTTGCTCTGCAGTCTGGTCTTGCCTGGGGGCATGTGTACGGAGCTGCTGCTACTGTGATTGTGGTGTGTTGTGGGGATTGTGGTGTGTTGTAGGGATTGTGGTGTTTAGTGGGGATTGTGGTGTGTTGTAGGGATTGCTGTGTTTAGTGGAAATTGTGGTTGGTTGTGGGGTTTAGTGAGAGTTGCGGTGTGTTGTGAGGATTGTGGTGTGTTGTGAGGATAGTGGTGTGTTGTCGTGAATGTAGTGTGTTGGGAAATTGCCGTATTTGTTGTGTGTTGTGGAGATTATGGTGTGCTGTAGGGATTGTGGTGTGTTAGGATTGTGATTAGATAGCAGACAGTAGACGGACCAGCAGACTCATTCCCATAGAACATCGTGGACTTGTGCTCCGGTCCTCTATGAGCTGTTGCGTCGTTGTGATTGTGGTGCTGGAGGGGTGGTGGCGTGATTATATGACCGTGTAATGCTGCTGCTGCTCCTGCAGTGTGCTTCGCATTCTATAATATTATCTGGATTAACACAAGTATAGTGGTCACGGTGTGCTGAACTCACGCTTCGTGAGGCAATGATGAAGAGAGTACGGCCCTCGATTGTTGCTCTCGAGTATTCTTCACTGCCCGTTTTTATTTAATCATCATTTATTTAATCATTTGGTATGTGTTTTTTTCAACGACCAATTAGACGGTAAGCTAATCGACGCAAATGTCACTCAACAGCGGTTTCAGTTTTGTTACCCTCATAACTTACGAGTATGACGAATCTTCCCGCAAATACTTTTACCTAATATCAGGAATATTACACTAACATCTCGTACCGGTGTCGCGCCTGTTTTGCCGTTGTGTGACTTACTCTAAGCATGTTAGTAATTCTCGCATTTAATGCACACATTTACCTGAAATAGTTTTCCTTTGTTTTACTTGTAGAAACCTTATAAGCCCGTAGGGGCGGCAGAACGTTAGAGTGTCGCGCTCGCATGTGTTAGTGTTGGGATCGCCTCTCTGCCTGGCAGATAATTGCTTGCGGTGCTTGCCTCGAAGGGAGAACATGCCTTCAGACAATATTGCGGGATGTACTTACCTCAATTAGAAAAAAAATGAGGGCTGCAGTTGTTAAGAGAGCCTGCCGTCTCTGACGCCATACTTTTGTCAATTTGTGGCCGACTGCAGCCGTATTCACCTCTGGGATGAATGACATAAATTTGAAGCATGAACCAGTCGCTGTGCTATTACCAGTTGGCGTGTGGGGTGAAACTGACTTTACGTTTACGTCTTTAGCCTTTGATGACTCGCGACCTTTACAGAAAGTCCAGAATTGCCCATAGCCCCTTTATTTGCTGCGTTGGACTATCAGGGTATTCTGCGATTCCCATCCTTACAGCGGTTTTGGCTTACCCGTAAGCAGTAGCGACACTCCCAACAAAAACGCCCTATTAACCCTTTGCCGAGCATGCACCATACATATTAATCCATAATGCTATTGCTACGAAAGCGTTTTCTAACTGCCCGAAAATTGGTAACAACATCCTGCATAGAACGTTAATGATGAATTTTTGCTGATGTGTGTCCGGTCAAGTATATTGCATTCGTTCGCCTCCTCTGAGGAAACTGCTGCATTGGAAACGAGCGCACATCTCGTGAACCGACGGGAAAAAGTTTTTTGACAGACATGCTGTGTGAATCCACACCAAGACCGACAATACCCCTCGTTGCTCGGGAAGGCTTTCTACAGTAGCACAGTTTTGGGCCATTTTTCTTCGTGTAGCTATGGCACAGTTGGTTGACGGAATTCCCGAACGTCGCTACCGATTATGGTTATGTTTACAGGACTAGGAGGGATTTAAGAAGAAAACGTGTATTTCTGAGGATGTTTCCATAGGTTTGTGCTAGCACAGTGTTGAATTGTAGTCTATACGTTAGGAATGGGCCATAAAATAATTAGCCTAAGGCTAAGAACGGCAGCCCGCAGTTAACTCAGTAAGCCAGTTGCAGTGGTTAACATTAGGATGTGACCATGCCAGAGAGAGACCCGATGTGCATGGAAACTTATAATAAGAAATGGTATCTGGTGTTTCCCTGGCTACTCCACATACCTGACTGTCCCGCACAGTCGAGCTTCTCTGAAATTCGTGGCCGCACCCCGCAGCTATTTTGCGATATTAGCTCCCGGCCTGGCCAAGAAATCTGTTCGACTCTCAAATAAGAACCGGGGCTGAATTACGCACATATAAGTAATAAAACATTATATCAATAGCAAGGAGCACTAATTAATAACTGGAAATACGTTAGAAAACTCCTATAGAGTTCATGGATATTTGAGAGAAGAGAAAATTGCCCCACTTCTAAACTGCAGCTACGAATTCGTGTTTCTTTCTAACAAATACTTTTTTTGCGTCACTTAATTATAAAGCTTAGTTTCTTATTTGAGGCTCCTATGGCAACAAGAAATCATTTTATTACAATTTACCAAACCAGCCTCAAGCCTTACATGAACAGCGTGGGTAGTGAAGTACTGTGTAGTTTGTGGATTTAGTTGTGCGAAGCGAAAGCAAGGAAGTATCAGCGACAGTATTGATCTCTACCTGTTCGTTTGTAGGCACTGGGCTCTGTTAATTTAGGTTCAGTGTCTGCTATGCTGCTTTTACCAAAAGGTTATGCTAGCTGCGCTGTGGAGTGTGGGCTACTGCGAGGAATTTAGTTTTCCACGAGTTTTCTGTACGTTAGGTTGTACGTTTGTACATTTCTTTATTGTGTCCATTTTGATTTATTCGTTGTCTGCTTGATTTTACCAACAAACTTTGTTTGCACTTCCTTTGCTTTTCCGGTTTACTGGTCCAATGCTGATGGGTCACCATGCATGGAATGGGCTGCCTGGACTTCTCTGTCACATTATATGTCCCTTTGTTTCTCTCTTTGAAAATACCATTTCAGTTGTAAAAGAGGTTAAGTTAATCCATGATAATTACTTATTGCTCACGAGGAAGATTCATTAATTGTGTATGACCCTTCTGCCTGTGGTGTTGGAGTAACGAAACCCATGTTTCCTTACCTCGGAAGTTTTCGGTTCAAGGAACAATTTTTGCGATTAACAATTGGCTTGTGTTTTAAATCCCTATTATCAGATTTTCTGCATTTTTCGTTCAGGGAATGATTTTCCGATTAAAATCTTGCCCAAAGAATAAATACTTAAGTTACATTTTCTAAGTCTTTCGCTTCGGCTTTCCAGGTAATTATTGTCCTAAGTAATTCGTTGAAGCAGCAGTTCCATATTTTATATCATCTGAAGTTACAATTTTTCGATTCGCTTTAATTTTGCAGGTAACGAATGTTCCTATAGTAATTGGTCGGAATTACGAATCCCCGTCTTATATCTTCTGAAGATTTGGGGTGAATTAGCGGTACGCGACTCATTCGAGTAATACATGCACTGCACAGCCGCCAATGTACCTACGTAATGTAAATCAGTAGTTGCCGAATGCGAATCATCCTCAGTTTACACTGTCCCAGCGGTTGTCTTTTGGCGAAGTTTCGAAATAAACTGTTAACATAACCTGCTACACGGACAGAAATCTTGAACAATTTTCCTGATTGATGCACTTCTTTACTGAATATTCTGTAAAAATTATACTCTCTAACGTCATTTTTATCTCTTTTTCCTTTCGCTTAAATTACCTAATCGCTTCATTAATGATATTTTTGCTGTCATCTTTCCCTGTAATACTTAATTACCATCTTATATTCCGGTGGGATATTGAAACCTGTAATTTCCTTTTCTATTCAACACTATACTTGTATTTAATATTTCTTGAATGGCAGATACTCCTGGAATGCATTATCTCATTTCCGTCTGACAATTGTAGTCTTAATTGAAAGGATCACTTTGTACAAGTAGTGCAAGTTTTTCTGGTATACGCTCCTATGCTAAATCGTAGGTGTAAAGCCATCTTTCCATTATCTTGGACTTTTCGCAACACTAATGGCTTGTGTAATCTGCCAACATCGTGTACCGATATATGCAATGCATTAATTGTTGTACTAGAATTGGACTTAGTTTTGAACAAAAAGTTGCTTAACTTTCTCGTGGCTATGCTAAAATATCTTAGTAGTAGTTGGTGATCTACATTTGTTTGGAAATGACTTTTATAGGTAGTCTAATTACCTCCGCCAAGGAGATTATGTTCTGTCGTGTTTATATGTCTGTCTCTTTGTCTGTCTGTTTATCTGTCTCTTTGTCTGTCACCAAGATAATCCAAAACGTTATGAACCGATCTCTATGAAATTTGCATTGATTGTGAGGTATGTTAACAGTGATAGATGATTAACTTTTGGTGAAAATCCGTTAATCCGTTTGTTTGTTTGTCTGCCTATTTTTTCTTGGTGCCATAACTCAAAAAGTAACTAAGCGGATTGCATGAAATTGACATGAGTTGTTAGGTTTATTACGAAGAGTAAATGGCCAAATTTTTGTGATGATTTGTCTGTTCGTTCATTTAATTATTGCCGTGTTTAAATTGTGCTTGTCCACACTGTAACTCAAAAGTTATGAATGGATCTTTATGAAATTTACAGGAGTCGTTAGTAATGTTAAAAGACATAGATGATTAAATTTTGGTGATGATTGGTTGGTCCGTTGTGTGTTTGACTTATGTGTGTCATAATGTTTGTTAGGAGCATAACTCAAAAAGTTATGGACGGATTTTCAAGAAAATTACAGAAATTGTTAGTACTATCAAAAGGCACAAATGCTTAAATTTTTCGTATAGATACGAAGAAAATCATTGTTTCAGAACCAATTTGATTTTTTCGTTACCGTTGCTTTGCTTGGTGGAGGTATGCGCTCTCAGAGTGCTCTCTAGTTTGTCAGTGTGTACCATGTGTAACAGACCTATGCTGATTCTGCTGATGGCAGGCCCTTACCGAAAAATCTTCCACTCACGAAGCGGGATGATGAGCTCAGCCCTGTAGGTTTCCTTTCATCGACAAGCTGTGGACTCATGGCCTTTCGATGCTTTACATGAAATCTCACTAACTCCGATCTTGACATTCATTAAAGTTCTAGTCACCCAGGTGACTTTTTTGCGAGAGCTCTTGATGCTGTTTTCTTTATAACTATTAGCTTTGCACCTTAACCCCATCTCTGTAAATAAACGCGTTCACCGAATGTTTATCTTTTTATCTTCAGTCTATGTCATATTTGAAAAGTAAAAATTAGTAAATTTTCATCAACCGTCTCGTTCACTTTGTCCCTGACTGTAGGTATCCTGGTTGGGGTGTAATCAACGTGACTCTACCCTAACAGCTTTGTGACCAAAATTGATCCACTAGTCATGGAAGGTATTGTCTATATGCCCCTTTTTCGAACAGCTATCCGGTCTTTTCTTCTACTTTCTTATCCTAAAATTAGATCATGATGATGTTCATAAATTGCCTGAACCCAAATGTCGGTCGCGAACCGTCAAGTTATCGGTTTGTAGGCATTTCATTAGACATGAATGATTTATTAGTTATGGAGGCTTTCCTATATAACAAACTCAGTGTACACATGACCATGGATGGTTTCGTGTTTGCACGAAACAATAATTCTGCTTAACAAAACCACACGCTTATCTATCTTTTTTATTGCCACTATCAGCTTGAGTTTCTTCTTTGGAAGTGAAAGCACGACCATGCACAGCTTTGTGACAGGCATAGTCTGCTCGGCATGGCGGAACCGTGTATTAATGTGTATTCTTATTATTTCCGTCCGTATTTCTCGTTCCCTATTTTCTTCTCTAGTTCGATATGTCAATACAGCGGCACATACAACCTGTGAACGACGGTTTCTATTACCGGCCTCTCATTTCTAAATAAAAAAAAATAAAAAGCATGGCCATGTTCTGCCTTGTGACCGCGACAATCGATCCAACATGACAGAACCTTTTGTCTCAGCCATGCCGGTCTCTGAGGAAGTCTTCAGAAAGTGACCAGCTCTTGGCAGCTCTTGTAATGTGGTCGAGTGGACTCCATCATTGTCGGTAAGACCGTTACTGAGGCACTTCAAGTGACTCCCAAAAGGCTCCATTTGTATCGCGGCTTTTGTAAAGCGCCGTCGNTGTGCATTTCCAGAAGTGAGAAATGAGAAGTAATGCACCCCTCTAACGACGGTGCCGATACACCGGAGCTTTTGAAACCCAGTAAGCTCGCATCTCCTCAAAAGCGTCTTTGCTGGAAGAGGATGGCAAATGTCTTTAGAGATCCTTGGCTCAAATTTGGCTGCTCTCAGTTTCGGGCCTTTGTGCCGAGAGAAGCTAATGCGTATCTGCGATTTTATGGTTCAAGGAGGCGCTGTGCTGTTGGTGGCTGCTACATTGAGCCTTTATATAACTGTTGCAGGCCGCGGAAATGCGACTTTAATCGTAATGAGTGCTTGTCGGAATGCAATATGAACAACGCAGTACTAACGGCTATTGTAGAAAATTGTCCATGACAAGTACTTGATGCTGAAAAGATTTTAATAATTAAGAGTTTGTTTCGTAATGCAATAATAACTACAAAGCACTATCACCTCTATAGATGATTAACGTCTATAGAGCAACTATACTCGTGTGTGGAATGCTGAATGCAGTATCTACGGCACAGTTCTGCGGGCTCTGGTACAAGAGTCTCTGCACATGTGACAAATACAAATATTGCAAATGAATTCAAACTTGACGAGTTGGTTACCTAATGCAATGCCAACAGCACAGTACCAAAGACTATAGTAAACCGTCCAGTGAATATAGCAAGTAAGGGAAGTTACCAAAAAACGACTACAATCATTGTGAGTTCGTGTCAATATGTGGTGTCAAAAATAGAACTTTTGGCTGTGATAGAGAACTTTTCCACCACTGTTGTAGGCTGTAGATAGTCTACATCACATTTCTGTTCAATATCTTCCTTGACTGTATCCATACAAAGTTGAATGCAGCTGGAGTAGGCTGTCATATTAACAATAAAGCACGAAATACTCTTAGTTATGCTGACGCATGGTGCTTACCTCCTACCATCCTACAGGACTACAAAAGCTGCTCGCAATTTACGAGGACGAAGCAAATAAACATTGTATAGAGTATAACACAGTAAAATAGTATGCATGTATATTAGGCCCAGGAGAAAGAAGAAGCCTACCCGGTCATATTTCTTTTCTCAATGGTGTAGAGGTTAAGTACGTAAGCAGCTTCTCTTACCTGAGTCACAATATCACTGATGATTTCCGTGATAACCAGGATATAGAGAAAAAAATGCAGAAGCTCCATGGAGATGGTAACACGTTAATTAGAAAATTCGGACACTGCTCTGAAGAGGTGAAATGTCAATTTTTCCGGACCTATTTTACCCCCTGTACTGTAACTCACTTTGGTGTAACTTCAAAAAGAAATATATTCAGGGTTTGTGCGTTGCTTATCTAATACTGAGAATAACCGTCGTGTGTTTATGTATAAATATATGTATGTAGGTATTTATATATTTATTTATTAATATGTTCGGTGTCACGCTCTACGGAATAGATAGGCGGAACTTAGCCCAGGTTGGAGGCCCTGGTTGTCTTCTCAAGCTCTATTGAAAGTGATAGGCAGAAAATAGGCCGGGTTGCAGAAGATGGCAAACGTATCTTAAGCAGGGACAATTGAAATTCCAACAATGAAAACATCGCAGGCTTGGTCTGATTTGTACGAGTATTAGCTTCTCAGTACATCGAATCTACGGCAAAGTATAAGGCGACCTTATATCTGAATGCATTTCTTGCATTGCCGAAGTTGAAATCGAAGCACTCAAGATATCTGAAGCTTCTGTTGGCACTCTCATGCTTCTTGATTCGTAGTTTCTTTCCACAGATGATTTCGTTGCATGAGCTATTCTTCTCACTTTGATGCAATTGTCAACGAAACCGACGAAACATTAGTTTTCACGGGCAGTAGACAATTATTTCTTCTAGCTTACTGTTTTCCTCTGACGAAGCAGTTTTCTCTTCATAGGTCAAAAT
>LQNS02277999.1:3383030-3404308 GCA_001587735.2 Parhyale hawaiensis
TTTAGGTACTAGGTATGTTTATTGAGGGATTTTGTAAAAGTTATTACTTCTGAGGAGGGACCCACCGGTGGGTCCCTTCGCCACTAAAATATGATTCAGGGGACCCACCGGTGGGTCCCTTCGCAGGAAACGTGTTAACCGAATTTAGTGCTAGAATGCTAATTTTTTACATTCCTTCAAGTTAGCAGTCATAGTGCATCCTACGTAATAAATTAGTGTCGAAATGATGATCAATTAAGAAGTATCTTCACCAATTCTTCGTTATCATTTTAACGGCTGGCACACTAATATACATGCATTTCGATATGAACTATTAGCTTGCCATGAATATTCATCAACGACCTATAAGGCCGACAATGTCTAGATAGATCTTCTTAAAATCTGGCACGTCTAACAGTAGGGCATTTAGAAATTGGCGAGAAATATTCTAAGCTCTACGGAAAACTCTGCTCCATATCTCACTTTACTGGAAAATTATTCTACCGATGGTAAAACCACTTTGCTCTACAGATAAACGGTCCAAAATTTTCTAGTGCTAACGCCAACCGCCCCGACCAACCTCTCTCTACCGAAGAGCTTGCGGACCATCCAGCTCTTCCGTATAAGGCTAAGCTCTTACTCATAAGGTTAGGTGAGGGCAGGTCTGGTTCCTGTCGCGTCCATATTGAGCCCGTGGATATTGGATGGCGAGCAGAACCAGTCTTGTGCACACCTAACCTTAAGAATAAAGCTCATTGTAAGGGGTTTACCTTTAACAGGCAGATTCGACTTACATGTACGCCTTTATACAGGGTGTTCTCTAATTCTTGGTACAAACTTTGACATTATGCATTGAAACCCAAAACAACCACATTTTCATGAATAACGATATGCTCAGAAATGCTTGTTATCGAGATATCGAATTTTTGAAATGTATTTGATTTTAGGGAAATTTCTCACTTTCTTGTTATGGCATCATTTGTTTACCTGTCGTCTGCTGTCGGTGAACGCTGTGTAACACTCCCTACAACATGGATCGTTCAACAAATTTTGAAAGGATAGATATGATCTTGGCATATGGCGCTGCAAATGGCAATGCAAGAAGGGCTGCTAAACTGTATGTTTTCCCAACCACCATTGGCCCGATCATCGTAGTTTCACAAAATTACATCAGCGGCTGCGAGACATAGGTAGTTTTGAGGTAAACAGAAGACTTGTTGGTGGTCTTCGTCCTCAGCGAGCTCGTGTCGTTGACGCTGAGCGGATACTACGACATATTGCAGCAAACCCACGTAACAGCACTCGAACACTTGTAATTTCAATTCTGTCATAACCGTTAATGAAATCAAAAGAGTTGTCATCACCTATGGCTCGGGAGACTGTCCCCAGCAGAGTTGGAAAAGCACAGAAATATTGCCATAACATAGCGGTCTTGTAAATTAAGAAAGTGAGAAATTTCCCTAAAATCAAATACATTTCGGTATCTCGGTAACTAAGCAATTTTGGGCATTTCGTCATTCCTGGAAATGTGTTTGTTTTGGATTTTAGTACATAATGTCAAAGTTTGTACCATGGGAGAACACCCTGTATATGTAGATGGATAGGTATGTATATTACGTGTTCCTTTCGTTGACTCAGAAAAATGTAATTTACGTAGTTGTAGCCAAGCTCCGAGTAGCCAAGCTTGTTTTCGAAATTGGTTCAGAATGGGCTCGACGTATAAGCTCTACTGTATCCGGGATACGCTTATGACAGGAGACATTAATAGTCTTATGCATTATTTGTGCATTTGTTTGGAAGCAAAAATAGTTTACTGGACGGTAGCTAGAGCTGCTCTGAACAAAAATGAGGGTGCTCTCCTTGTGCAACTGGCAGTATTGCTCGTTCGTTCACTCAATGATCCTCCTCAATCTTAAACAAAATGGTGAAATCACGACGACAAGCATCAGTGTTGAAGAGGTGCCGATGGATGTTCTCCACCGCCATTTTTGACGGCGTGGTGCAGTATTAGATTAGATTGGCGGCAGTAGTCGAACCAAGAGGCCCATTCCCAAAGACACCGGAACTTACGCCCCGGCCCTCTATGAGCTAATGCCATCATGTTAGTAGGATGTAGAGGACTGGGGAAACGAGAGGAAAAGAAATGGAAGACGAAAAAAATAAGGAAAAGAGAAGGGAGTGAAGAATGTCAGCCAAAGAGATAATCACGAATGCACGCAAGCATGATCGATAGCCTCTGATATGCGGAGTTTAAAGATATAGATGGAGCGGAAATGAGAAGAAAATTGCCCGGGAAGCTTTGGCCGTTTAAGTGCTTGCGACTCATAGAGGAGGAGTTCTTAGCTGTGGAGGATGTCTCTCCCAACTTATGTCAAAACGATTTTTAAACGAGTTGACCGACTCCGCACCTACATAGTCGGAAGGGAGTCTATTCCAACTGCTGACTATGAGTAGGGAAAGAACTGCTGACTTAAGGTTGTTCTTCGAGCTTTATGCTTGAGTTTTGACCGTTGTTTCGCAATCGATCATTAAGGTCTCTTTCGAAGAGTCCCGTTCTAGGTACGTCGTTGAAGCCATGCAAGTACTTGAATATTTCTATTAGTTGCCCCCTGAGTCGTCTTTGCTCGAAAGAGATCAGACCCAGTTCTTTTAGGCGACGTTCATACGACTTGTTTCTCAGCTGAGGTATCAGTTTCGTTGCTCTGCGTTGGACTGTTTACGTGATATCGATATCTTTACAGAGATGTAGCGACTAATGCCTTGTACAAGGGAACGATGATGTCCTTGGACTTGTATTCGAAGTTTCTGGTGATGAATCCGAGTACTCTGCTTGCCATTTTTACACTCTTGCCAACTTGCTGATTGTGTTGTTGCTTGTTTGTAATAGAGATTCCCAAGTCACGTTGTTGGGTGACAGAAGCCTATTCCGTCCCATTCATTTTCAATGGGGTTAAAGTTCATCTACCACGTTGTGCTCCATTCCATGAGGCGGTCAAGGTCTTGTTGGAGCTCTGCTCTTTTCGTGGCAGAATGACATGGTTTAGTATTATCTGTAAATTTACTGATTTTATTACGGATGTTGAGATCGAGATCATTGATGTAAATTGAGAACAGAAAGTGGGCCAAGCACGGTACCTTATGGAACCCCTGATGAAACCTGTGTCCAGGCGCTCGACTCTCCTTCAAGCTTCGCTCGCTGCTGCCGACCCGTAAGCCATGCTTCCTTGATCACCCTGGATGTCATGGGCTTCCAATTTTTTCATTAGCCGATTAGCCGTTAATGGGGGGCTTTGTCAAAAGCCTTTTGGAAGTCTAGATACACATGGTCTACACCCTTTTCTTCATTTTTAATATCTGTAACTTTTTAGAAAAAAGTCCAGTATGTTTGTTAAGCAGCTTCTTTCTTTTTGTAAGCCATGTTGAGTGTCGGATATGAACTGATGCATCCTCAGGTGATCAGTGATGCGCTTCTTCAAGAGGTGTTCGATGATTTTGCTGACGACCTAAGTAAGACTGATTGGTCGATATTTGCTGGGGATTTCCTATCCCCCTTCTTATGTATCGGTTTGCATTAGCTAGTTTCAAATTCTACGGAACTTTTCCCGTTCTTAGAGATCGATTAAATATTTCGAGCAGTGGCCTCACGATGACTGAAGATATTTCCCGTAATACACGGGGAGTAAGATTATCTGGGCCAGTGGATTTGTACACATTAAGGTGGGTGAGATCTTGAAGGATCTCGATCTCCGTGAAAACACAGGTGTTAATTGGAACAACTTGCATCGGTGCTGGTTCAGAAATATTCGAAACATTTTCAACAGTAAATACAGAGGTGATATAGGATTGTGGCCTTGTCTCTTACGTTATAGGTGATTTCACCGTCAGGTCGTTTGAGCTGACCTATATGGTTTCATTTTTGAGTCGTCTTTCATTTACATATTTATAGATTGCCTTTGGGTTGCGTTTCGCCATAGCGGCTACGGAAGCTTTCTTTTCACTTTTTGTGGTCCTGACTATTGTCTTTACATCACGACAAGTCCTTATGTGACTGGACCTGTTCTCCTCTGTTGGATTACGCTTCCATGCTTTGAAACGCACTTGACGCCTAGCAATGCAGCGTTTGACAGTCCGATTGATCCACAGGGGATCATTACTGATACGAACTCGTTTATTTGGAATGTGTCTTTCAGCTGCTCTCAGTATTCTCATCTTCAAAATATGTGGGCATTGTTCTACACTGATACTGATGAATGCTTACCTGTTTTAGCATGGGTAATAACAAATATTGATTTGGTATGAGAATGAATCTTAGTATCTTTTAAGATGAATCAGTGCGGTATAAATGGGTACAGGAGATCGAAATGAGACTGCTCAGTACCATATAAACCATGCTTCCTTTCATTGTTCATGGTACAAAAATTCTCAGGTCGTTTGGCGTAGAGAGCGCTCAGGCTCCAATTTTAGAGCATGATATTTGACATCATCTAAATACAAAGCTAATACAAAGCTAAAGTTTGTTAGATCAACATATACTTCGTTTATATGACGTCTGATATAATTAGGGTAAAAAGACGTCTTTTAATCTGGTATACGGTGTGGATAATATGAGCTTGCGAAAGTAGCAATTAAAGGAAACAACGGGTGAGCCGATAGGTGTACGTGATTCCGAAGCAGTGATTAATTTATATTGAGTAGCTTAAGAATTCTGTTGTGTTGTGTGTTTGTGTGTTCAATCTTTAAGAGTAAAACGCATTTACGGTTAGATTAGTTGAACTTCCGTTCAAATGAGAAAGACTTCATCGATTGTAAGTTTTGTTTTTGATACATGATATCTGTTTACCCCCTACGAATATTGCTTTTTATTATCTGCAGGTAAAACAAAGCATGTTTTTGGTGGCGTCTGTACTCTTCAGTCGCCTGTTTTATATTTCCATTTGAATATAAAAACTTTGTTTTCTTTGAATTGAACTTCACAGCAACATCTTTCTGTTTTCCCTATTTTCTTTGGGTTGTATCTGTTTTTATTTTTATTTTTTTACTCCCGCAGGTCACAGATACGTTCTGCCATGCACGCGTCATTAGCTCGCTTCAAAGGATAAATTTTGGATCCATTTGAGTTTTTGCTGTGGCTCTTGTGTTTTTCTGACGAAGCTGAGTGAGCTGTTGAATTTTTCTCCAGCGCCCGCATTAAGTCAGGCTCATTTGCTGCACAAAGTGCGAGATGCATAAAATGCTGATGGACATAGATAGTTTATTGGCGCGCTCTGCAGCTGCTGATGCAGATGTTGGATTTTTTTCAGCGTTCTGTGTTATTTTTTGCCGTGTACGGGCAGAGCCTAGACTGTGTTACTTTGAAATGCTATCTATACGAGTTGAGCTAAACCGAAGTATGTTAGGTTTCGAATGAACTAGATTAGGTTAAATTACATTAGGTAAAGCTAATATATTTTTTGGGTTAAAATATCGTAAGCTATAGGGTTGGTATCACATTATTTAAAAAAAATCACCAAACATGTATTTGCTGGACGGATGTTTATGTATGATTTTTGATAAGTACGGTAGTTAACAGCTATAGGGATTTAAGCGAGATATCACATCTAACTATAGGCCAATACCTACTTTGCACTTTGTAAGCAAAATTTTTCAACGCATCATGCACTATCGATTAGCTGATTACTGTCAACATTGTAATATTATTACAGAGAAGCAATTTGGTTTCCAGAAAAAAAATCTACTGTTGATGCTATCCTTCAGTTTGTGGAGAAGGTTTACGAAGTTTTGTATAACAAAAAATACTTTTTTCAATATTACTGGACTTCTCAAAGGCCTTTGATACAGTAGATCACTCCATCCTGCTCGGTAAACTATATCGCCTTGGCATCCGTGGCTGCAGTCATAAGTAGTGGTTTCAATCCTACCTATCCAATTGAAGTCAATGAATTTGCATCAACAATGTTAACTCTTCTTCTCGACAGCTTAGTCATGGTGTCCCACAAGATTCAATACTTGGTCCTTTGCTTTTCCTATTATATATTAATGACATGTCGAGGAGCTCGGGAAATCTTCAGCTTATCCACTTTTCTGATGACACCACTGCTGTGGCTGTTGGGGATGATCTTCAGGAGCTCTCTCGGTCTGTAAATGATGATCTGAATAGGTTGGATCGGTGGCTTTGCGCTATCAAACTTTCACTGAATGTTTCTAAGACTTCATACATGTTGATATCTAACGGAACAAAGAGGTCCCTCACCAGGTGCTCATTCGAAATGATCCTATTGCAGGAATCAATAATACCAAGTTTCTTTGAGTAATTATAGATAATCGGCTGACGTTCTCTGATCATATCAACTATATCAAGAGGAAGTTATCGACTTTTGTCCCGGGGTAAGTGTTACGTAAGCTCTACTTTTCCTTGATCTATTCATACTTAGTTTATGCAGTGGAGGTTTGGGGCGCATACGCAAAAACTCAGCTTGGCAGGCTTTCTGTCATACAAACAAGATGTGTCAGATTTATCACTGGTGAACTGCTGGTACCATAACATTGTCCTTACGCTGCCATTGGTCTGCATCCCCTGCATTCAATACACAAGTACTTTGTTCGCGTACGTTTTTTTTTTCAAATACTTTGTCTTGGCGAGGAGCGAATTCTTTTTGGCTAGGTTTAGAGTACTGGAAGGGCGTCACCATCACAGTACACGCTTTCCCTCTCGCGGTAATTTAAATATAACGGACATTCGTGAGTCAAAATTATTTTTTTCGTTCAAATATTGTGCGGTAAAAAGATACTGAAATGGTACACCGGAATACATAAAAGTCAGCTCATCACTGCTTTCGTACCAACGTACGGCTCCTAAAAAACTGACTCGTTGAAACCCTTGGTATACTGAGACGGAGCTCAATATTGGGTGTTTTTTAACATTGCTAATTTGTAACGAATAGCTAGGAGGATATTTTCTCATTGCTTTTCTTTACTTCATTCATTTTCTCTTCTTTCACAATCTATAACGCAGTTATCTTGTGCAACTGGGTGGTTGCACAAGCAGTTTTTGCTGCCTTCTTGAGATTGTCTCATGCAAACGGCGAACGTGTTGAATGTGAGGGGCTGTGGAGCGTGAGGCTGGGTTAGGTAGGTTAGCCCATCTTGGGTTGCGGGAGGCTGCGGCGCCGAGGGAACCCTGTACAGTGGGATTACCTTGGCTTTAGCTAGGTCCTCAGGGCGCCTTCCTTTGTGCCCACTTTTGCTTGCTTCCGTTTACTACTCCTACTGACGTTACGGTTTTCTATTAATGTTCCTCATTCTTCCTGATCTTTCGCCCTCATACGCATTGATACATTTGTGGAAGCCACTCGGGCAGGAGTTCCTTGTTTCCATGGTCATACTGTCACTTCTACTATATTCTTCGTCTCTCTCTTCTTTTTCTTCTCTGTGAAGGAACTTTTGTGTCACAACCATAAACTTGAATGTACTCCATGTAGACCTGATGAAACTAGTAAGGCGTGGTGAATCCTCGGGCCTCTGAGTCCGTTAGCGGGAGGCACAGGTATTTGCTAGGAATTATAGTCAAACCAGCGTAACCAGTCCTCTGGGGGCAGGGCTGAATTGAACGCAGCAGTGCCAAATCTAATCTATTAATTATTGCACTTTTAATATTCGAATATAAATGAAATTTTATCGATTGAAACAAGTTATATCACGCGCTTAGGTGAGATGTGCGAAAGTAGCTTCGCGTTCCTAGCCACGCCCATCGAACTCCTTACGCTGGTTTGACTATAGTAGGGAGCTTGAGGTGACTGATATGTATTGTTCTTTCTAAATAGCTATGTATATCCTTGCCTAAATTGCAACGCTATCCATTGAGCTTGGAAAACGAGGCTAATAAAGTATTGTATTAGTTACGTTATCATATTTGGCTCTTTTATGTGAGAGCAAACTATAGTCTATTGTATTTTATATTGTTTCCTCTTTTCCAATAAAAATTATTATGATTATTATTACAATGAAAATTTTGCATTATACGAATATATACATTTGTTAGTAAATTTGAAGATAACATGCATCGAAGACATTGCGCTGTTTGACTCACCGCCTCATGATTGGTAGAAATAACGAGAAATCACCGATTTTTTTCAGTTTTGTAAAAATCTGGTTTCGTAATCTTACTGTAACATATTGATAATTGATACCATCTATCAGAGAAAGGAGGAAACATAGATCGTCAATCTGGTTACACTGCTGTTACCAATGGTAGCATGCGAAAAATTAGGGTGTACTGCTGTTTTCTGACGAGATTTATTTTTGAACGCTGTTAACTTTAATCCATTAACGTATGGTGTCTGTTGTTGACAGGACCAATGTATTCTCTCTAGAAATACTGTAGTACTTTATGCGCTAGCAAGGCTTAATATTACTTTTTACAATGAAAATGCCGAAAATACAGAATCCAGTTATTGAAAACATCCCTGAATATCTGTATGTAGATCGCATACTTTCTTCGGAAGTTGTTTTTTATGATTTCCAGTCTACAGATCTTTATTAAATACTTATAATTCTATTGGTAAGCTAACCATGAATAATGTCGCACTTTTGTATAAGTGCTTGCATGTCTTTGGTGACATCTAAATGACTGTGAAAGTTCTCTGGAGCTACCAAGTTACATTATATACATATACGATGATTTCCTTCATTTTTGTTCTACATCATGCACGTTCTTGCTTCGAAAATTTTCTGTTCCTTTGCGTTGCTATCAATTTTTTCCCCAGTATTGGAATTATTATATAGGCGAGACACTTTCTTGTTGTTTTTGTAAATATTTCTGGTATAAATCTCAAAAAAAAAATTCTTTAAAAGAATTATGTCTCGTAAAAGATAGTTGACAAAATCACGTGTTATGTAATCCATTTTGATCTGCAAGCAGCAAAAATTAACTGAATACGTTTCGTTGTTTCGTGACTCTTTTGTTGTTAGGTACCAAATTATTTTAATTTAGAACCGAGTCGTTTCAGCAAGACTACAGTTCTTCGAATCAGTGAAATGTACGAACGGAGAGCGTGAGCATTCGTGCTGGCGGACAAAATTAATAATGATACAAACATACACGTATTACAGCTTGGGCTTACGAGCAACGAAAGTGCTGTAGATAGAGTAACGTGTCGCTGATTAGCATTTTAAATTGTTGGTTGCGATAACGATTTGTTCAAGTAAGTATTAGGTCGTTGAAGTCAGCTCTGTCTTTGACCGTGCATTTGTGGGCACTAAAATGTCCTACAGTATTTAATGTACCAGAACATGATAATCTAAATGTTTGTATTTATTCCTTTCATATATTCCAGTATATTGAGTTTTCGTGTATATTTATCAGCGATATATATATATGTATATAATTGTTTTCATACGTATTTGTCAGAGGCAGAAGTAAATATGTATGTATTTATTCGTCTATCTATTGTCTTGTTTTGTGTGTATTTATTTGTTTATATGATCAGTATTACTCTGTTCAACTATTTATCTGTTTTTTCTTGGTAGGTACGACTATTTTCTGTCAGACTTCAAGTATCTCCTATGGCTAATACTTATAGCCAGCCAAACTACAGTGTATCTAGCTTCCGGTTGAGGTAGGAGCATTTCTAAACCGTATTTGTTCACCAGTTTTTAAAGCTGATATCTTGTTTTTGCCATCCGTTTTGTAAGCAGCAGAAACCTCGCTGTTCTGATCTGTCGAATTAGCGGAGCTCATCTCTTCTAAAATTTGCAATCGGGGCTCAAGCTGACGAGCGCACTGCAACCACCATAGAAAAATCGGCACCCGTGACATGGACAGGGAAGTTGTCAGTGAACTTATTTTTTGTGAAGGGCGGGATGTGTGCCTCCTTAGCGAACGCACAGGAGAACTTCGCTTGTCCTTAGTTTTGACTTCATGGAACTGCTAATAAAGGAATTAGATTAGATAGGCGGCAGTAGACGAACCAAAACGCCCATTCCCATGATCAAACCCGTTTATTTGTGGTGTCATGTAAAAATCAGATTTGCATTTATTGAAAAAAAAAAAAACTAAAATAATACTAGTGTGCCCGGCCGTTAAAATTACGGCGAATTATTTACAATGATCATTACATACTAAAAATCGTGTACATAGCAACATAATAACAACACAGACTAATGAAGCATTAGTCTGTGGTAGTAATAAGTTGATCCCTGGTTTGCCCGAATGAAGCCCAGTACCATGGGTGCTCTGGCATTTTCTCCAACGCCCAAATTTCTTCTTGTCTTAGTCCTTCAGTACGTTACACGGCATATATAAGTGTGTGTATATGTATATATAATCTCAGTCTCATATTGGATTTTCATAGTTTTTTTGTCAATAGTTATGATACAGGTCAAATATCATAGATACAATTATCCCAAAACTTTCTTGCGCGTAATAGTGAAATCCTATTACGTTCAGCGTAGTCTAAAACCCGTACGTAGTTCAGTAAAGTCACTTCCGTTAATTTTATGGGATGTCAAGGGGTTGGCTGAAAAAGACATCTCAGCTTCTATCTCTGGATTGCTTTTTCTTGATATGTAACCTTTTCCTTGTAACACGTAGCTGAGCCTGACTGCTTTAAAAATGGCAGAGTAGTTCTTTAGCTTCAGATCCATTGAAACCTTCGCAGAAAACGATTTTTTTCTCTTTCTTTCATCGGGCTTTGTACTTCTCGCGAGATGCGAATACTGTTTGCGTATTCTGCTAGCATATTCTTTTCATAGTAGATTCCTTTATGAAGTGAAGGGCCTGTATGTATATATAATCTTATAATTACGATAAAACGACGTCTTTCAAAATTCACACAATAAAACTACATTTTCAAAAATCTACGGGATTAACTCCTACTGTTTAACTATATCGGAAAGCTCCACGAGGCACTACCTCTCTCTTCTCGATAGTAAACGCGCGCTTAGATTCTTCTAGCTTACTGTCTTTCTCTTCTTCTACAGTAGTATTATTCCCGTTCAATGGGGGATCGTCTAATATTTTCACCTTCTGACCTTGGGTGAGTTCTAGTTGAGATCATCACTGTATGTACTTGGTTGTGAGACTTCACTTCAGTGAAGGATAATATTATCAGGCTACAGTGCTGGATGGTCATTAAGATGTTGTTTATCTACATCTTATTATACAAGACTTAGAAGATATGATCCAATAATAAGTTGCAAGCATGCTACTTGTAGACGCAGACAAGGTACAAGGTCTACATCTGAATAAGTGCTACAAGCAGAATGCAGAAGACAATGTTGGTATTTTAATGCTAAATACCGAATAAGCTGACGCTTGATGGCACAAGTGCCTTAAATACCTGTCATTTGGAAGGCCGACAGCTTCCGCCTGAATTGGGTCGGAAGTCCGCCGATAAATTACTGCATGTTTAAGAGAATAACATACATCACCGAAACTCGGGTTAAAGGTTTTTGAGAGACAACTTTTATTGATATAGGTTCCCAATAATCAAAGTTCCCAATAATCTTGGCTGTCACCATGCAAAATAAATAGTATGCACCCTTTTCGTTCCTTATCTGAGAGACTCTGACCTGAAGACGGCGGTCACATCCGCCAGACATGAACTCACATGATACAAGGAATGAGTGTACACATTTAACTGTTAGAGCTAACACATGGCAATGCTAACACATGGCAATGTGCGAAACGCGTATATAATAATCGCTGAAGTAGATATTGCTATTCCGCGTGTTTCTGTCCATTACCATGTGTTCCTCCAGCTTCATATCACGCATACATCCCTCACACTGTCGTTCACTGACGGTGCGAATTTTGCTTCATGGCCCAAAATTTCAGTACTTCAGTGAAGCAGATATTTAAGTTCGCAAGACAGAATCTTGGCTACGGAGCGCTCACATGCATACAAGCTGGCCGGAGTTACATTCAAGTATATTGCAGTGTTTTACTCAAGATTTACTTTTGCCTCTCACTATTCAAAACGCACTTCTGATGAAGAAGGAAGATAGAGAACGTATAAGTACGAAGAAAATGTTCAGTTTGCTCCGGGCTCGGAACGTCTTCGATAGATACTTGATACTCAACCTTAATTTAAGTGCCGAACATCTTACATTATTTAAACGATGTGTTGGTATCCCTTGGAAATAACGTTTTCGAAACATCTAGAAGTTTTAGCACTCTGAGATGTACTTGGAGGTTAACAGCGTTGTGTCATAAACCAAAAATATCGTAAGCTCTCAAACTTCAATTATTGCATAAATAAAGATGTTCTAAGTAAATTCCTAAGATGAGCAAGTCTGTCAAGCTATAATGGTTTCGGAGTAAAATCCCGAGTCCCTGATGTTTACGCTAAATGCACAATTTATCTTAAATATATTGTAGCTCTAAAGTAATTGTATGACTTCGTAATACAAACCAGAGATTTAAACATAACGGACTTGGAACCGAGGCTGCCAGTGCGCCGCAACATGGTACTCTCCTCTCCCCTGTCAGCCACCCCACCTTTCGTCCGGTGTTTGGTACGGGTTACGTTCCGGGACGCGTATGGAGAGGGTTGCCTATTATTACCAATGATTATAAATTTTTAGCAAAGTAGCAGACATTTGGAATACAAATAATGTATGACGGTGACAAGTATTCACAGTTGTAGGAAAGAGTTATTCAAAATGTTTGCTAGATATTGGAAAGGTTCGTAAATACTTTAGATTTCTTTGTGTGAACCCGCCAGGCCTCAGGGTAACAAATACATTAATTCGACAGTAGGAGAGCAGCCGCCGTTGAACTTAGAGCGGCTGTCCGTGCAGAATTTTTGGCGGACCCGGGCGTAGTTAGCGTTTGGGGTGGAGAAGTTTTGTAACCAACTCCCTTGTACTAAATTCTGAAGTACGCCAAGTTCGCAGAAGCCGAGTTTCCATTTTGAAAACCCCTACAATCCCTCAACTTCTCGCATATTTCTAGGACGTCTCGAGTTTTCCCTGAAACAAATAAGCTCGTGACATTGCTTCGGAGAAATTTCATCTACCACTACATTCTTTGCGCCCATTTAGAATTAATTCTTGTGTTGCACTTGTAATTAAGATATTATGATTGCCTGTTGTTCCCATATATGGGTAATGAATATACAGTGGTGCAGTCATTACAGCCTGCGCTAGCGAAGCGAAAGCGGGGCTGTGTGGGGAGAAGCGTGTGTGCCAGCACTCCACGACTCCCCGTAGGGGGGGGGGTAATGTCTGCTCGAGGCGGACTTCTTTTGTGCGTATCAGTGTTGTCGTCTGATGCTGTGCTATCCTGAGGGCTGTAGGTGTTCGCCAGAAGCTTAACGTGTTACAGGAAGTTTAGGTGTAGATATAAAGCACCGGGGTTATACTTAAGCAAAGCAATCAAAGTCGCAAGTAAATTGCTGCACCTCAACTACGTCGTTGCGCCGATGTGCCTGCGACTAAACTTAATGTTTCAGAAGCAATAATACTTTTGTTGTTGTTATTGTATATTAACTATTAAAATTTAATGCAATCTTGTGGTTGTATTACAGTGGTGCAACATTGTTGTTACGTTTTATTGATAGAAATGCGATGTTGCTCATGAATTTCAGCAATAAAAACGCAGTATTTGGATTGCATCTACAGAATTTTTGTTACGATTCAGTCATAAAAATATACCCAAGTGATTGAAAAGCAGCAATTAAAAATGCGATTTTTGTATGATTTTTCCTCTGTGTCTGACCAAGAACGGGAACTTCGCGGTTGTCTTCTCGTTTTTTTCCCAATATTTTAACCTTGGGGCTGCATTTCCGAAAGGAAAACGTTTTGTCGTATGTAAACAGTGAAACCAATCACTGGGAACTTCAATTTGATTGACCTGAAGCGAATCCAGGGTAGGGACATTATCAGAACACGGATGTAGTTCTTGAACGCAATTAGTCGAAATTTTTAAGTAGCACAGGTTTAGGTCAAGGAGCCAGCCCTCGTTTTAGAAAAAGTAACCCACGCTAACAGGTTGCAGCGGTGAAGGAAATCTGATTTGGGCAAAATCCCTTTGCAGTTGTCTATCTCTACATGCTCTGCTTCTCAAGAGACATGGGATATTTCTGTCGAGTGGTTACATGCAAGCTGGCTTACTCCATCACATGAAACGCTGTAGTACCGTGCCGTACCTATCTGCATGGTCTTTACCCTATTCTCCGTACAGACAAGTGTGTTGTATGTGCGCAAGTAATACTTGATTAACTAACCGTTGTGTGCGAAACTATACTAAAAAAATCCAGGGGGCCCGTGTAGGTTACGCTAGGCCTTCGGGATGTTTCTCATTCGTGCCCACTTCCCGATTTCATACTCCTACTTGCTCATGCTTTATTCTGTTCTTCCTCTTCTTTCTCTACTTGCTGTTCCCATGCGCGTTGATCCTGTGTGGGAACACTTTCGTCCATGGGTTCCCCTTTGCTCTTTCCTCTGTGATATCGTTCTGCTCGGAAACGGAGGCTTTAACTTCCTGACTATAACTAACCATACCCAAAATGTAATTTAAATGCAGGGTGATTGGATTTGATACGTCGGCTCTGTAAAGTTGGCGAAAATTTGCCAGTGGCTCAGTAGTAGTGAGTTTGAAAAACGGGCGTGTTCTTCAGTAAGCAATGCTTGAGAAACCTGCCGTTGTGTCGTAAGCTGTTAAGTCATCAGAATATCTGCCGCCAGCAGATATTCAAAATTAAAAAAAAACGCAATTTGCTTCATGGGTTGTGGACAGATATACCATCAGTCACTGTTGTACTGCATTGGTGTCTAAAGGTTCGTTATGCAGATAGATGCTCGCTGCCCCTGCGGAATAATAGCTGCAGTCGACCACAGCTTGTCAAAGCTATTGCGTCTGAGACGGAAGACTCATGCGACATCCGCGATCTCCCAACCAGTTCTGGTTATGGTCAGTAACCCCACAGTAGCGTTTCAATACCGGCAATGTTGACGAAGTAAACCACGTACCTCAACAATCCACCTGCCTGGTAACGAAGCTCGGCGCACCGTGCTAGCTAGCGTGCGCAAGACGGACGCTCTAACATTCTGTCTTCGCAAGTGGACATTTGTCATCATGGACCTTCTTGGACGGCACTCCCAAGTAGCAGAAACTCTCATTAGCAGCAGTAGCTACGTGCAGGCCGCACTTGATTATTTTAACGGACCGCTGTGCTCCGTACGTATACTACCCTGCTGCCATGCCCGCATTCTTCTTGCTCAGAGAAGGATTCTCATTTTTCTACTGCCTAATTAGTTATGCAATACATTCTCTCTTCTTATAGCGTGTATATGGTGGTGGAAAATGGCGATAATGCAGTATACTATGCTCCCGCGCTGTACCGTATCTGCTGCTGTCGCACTATAGGTACCGTACTTCGGTGCCTGTTGTGCAGTTCGATGCTATGATTATCACCTCTGCTGTTTACGACCTGCCCTGATTGATGTTACTACTATCCTGCAGAAATGGGGCGTATTGGCCTATGCTTGTACCTCTGTGTGGGCACAGATTGATATTCTTGTGCATTAAGCAACTTGTTGATTATGAAACTGGTTTATGGTGCTGTCCTCTGTGATACACGCATTCGATTCTAAAATAACTGTCACTGTATCGTAATAGAGTCTGACAATGTCAGCTACCCTTGTCAACAGTACATCAAATGTTATCAATTAGTTTGCAATGTTTTTTACTTCAACAAATGAAGTTATGTATTAGTTAAAGGCATGTATTTTAGAAATGATGTGGATGTAACATCGCTTGAAATTTGCAGCAAGCAGAATGGTTTTCATCCTCGTATGAGAATTTTGATGAGCAAATGTGAAACTCACCTTAGCTTTGCCAGAACATTGTGGCTTGAAAGCGATTTTCGACTTTTGCCTCAAATGCACGTCTATGTAGGAAAGGTATTTCAACCCTAAGGCAGGTTCTGACTAAAGTCAGTTGCTCCCCGTACGTAGGACAAAGTGCATGAGTGGTTCCATGTAAACACCACTAGCAGTGTGCAGATGAATCAATTTACTTAACAAACCAGAGCATACTCGTCTAGCAGTTCCTAGTGTTCGTATCTAATTCCTACCAAGCTGTAAAGATTTAAGAAAAAAATTGTTCGTTAAAGGGATTAATGGAAGCCGTTAGGTGAGCTCTCTTTTAACAAATATCTCTATAGTGATGTTTACAATGTTAATTCTCACTTGGAGTGAACTAGAACTCAAAAACCTCTGATTTTATGTTGTTTTACACCGAATTATTAAACTATTCGAATGCGTTGCGGCTCTGATGCCGTAAAATAAAATTAGCATGAATTCGTCTATGCGAAAATTTCTTTTTGAAAGCGATATTCGTTTTAACCTTACCTGAAAATTTTGGCGTAAACAGCATTTTTTTACCTCTCAAAAACACACCATCATATTTCACGCCGTAACGCTTACAACTCCTGCACTTGGGTTTTTCAGTAATCTCTCACAGTTTGGGATCCGATCTACAAAGCTTTTGAGCCTGCACTCGGTAAGCTGATGAAACCAAACAGCTCTTCCGCTTACCCGGTCTGATGGCATGCTTTCTCTAGAGCCCTGCTTGTTGTTTTGCGCTCTAGCGATATCGAACTTGTCATTATTGGATCGTTAGAGCGGCGGCGTTACTTGGGCCGCGCGTGATAACTAGCGGGTGCTCCAACCTTCCGTCCCGCCATGCACCTCCTGCTCCTTTGCTTCCTCGACTTTGTGGTGTCGTTAAAATGTTTAGTGCTACGGTTATCGACGAGCTCAGGGTTTCCCCGAAAGCAACGCAACTGTGATTCTGAGGGCCATTAGTGGCGATCGTTGTACAAACAGCGACCTGAATGCGAACGAGCGTATCCAGGACATTTGGAAAGTGGGCAAAGGCCCCGCTGAACATGTCTCATGTCCCAGTGCATGTTCGAGGGAATCAATGGAAAGTGTGCCGAGCCTGTTGTGAGAATCTCTTGAATTGTGGCAGAGTGTGCAAAAACCACTCTGAACACGTCTCGGACTCTTAGCAGACTGTGCAAAGGCCTCTGAATCTTTAAAGACTGTCCTAAGAACAATTTGAACTCGTGCTGGAGTCTTGGGGGTGTGCCAAGAATCCTCTTAATACGTCCCACACATGAGAAAAGTGTACCAAGAACACCACTCAGCAATGATGCTGTTAATTTGTTAACTTGTTGAACATTGGAAATATGGCGATTAGACGAGACATTAATAACTAAATTGGTTGTGTTGTAGTACATTGTTAAGTACTACCTTCCATAGAGGCATTCCACCCAATCGAGAATGCTACTGATCAGGAAGCAAAGAGCGTAACGGGAGGACTCACGAGAAATTAGCACCAAAAAGTGACCTCATCATCGACGAATCTATGGCTGAGCAGCCTATGAGTATTTTAACCAATTTACCACAAAAATCGCTCTTAATTGCAAAACTCACGAATTGCGTGTAAACAAATTAAGATAATAAATACTTATTTAGCAATTATCTATAGAAAATTGCAGTGCATGCTTGTCGAAACTTTTATAGCACTAGCGCCGAATTTGTTCCTTTTCGGCGACCTGATTTAACTTTTTTTTCTTGATTGAAGCCTTCTTTACACTTCATATTCAGTTCACAGTGCTCTTCACAGAACATATATATTCCTTACCAACAATTATAAGCACCATTATAGCCAATTCTGTATGCGAAAGAAACCACAGTAACACTCAACCTATTGCTCGAACTTTCTGTACCTGGCGACAACATTTTACGGTATTTTGCAAAAGGAAGTAGCTGGCCAGTCATGAGCGGGAGATTGAATGAAATAAATCGAAAAAATACGGTGATATGTTCAAGAAAACAACATACGAAGGCCGGAGGTCCCACGCTCAAATACTTCGACTCGTTGATGTGATGTAAATTTGCTACGTGCGGTCACGGCTAAGTTTTATTTTAGCCCTATTGAGTCCTCCCGTTGCATTCTATGCTTCGTGGCTACTGTTAATGGTAACAACAGTGATGGAGTATGGGCTGTATCGCATAGAATGAACTTCGATTACTTCAATCTTTGATGGTAACCAAAGAAATTGTAGTGTAGAGGCACTGACCTAAAGGAAAATCTTAACATATTTTTTAGCAGTAATGGTAGATAGGATAGTATTAAAGTATATGTTACTGAGCTCCGTCGTAGATATTTAAACTGTAACCTGCATTCAGTACGCGAGGACCCCGTGTTCTGTGCGTAATGCAGCCACGGCAGGGACCACGAAGCCTGCAGGCAGTGCCATTTCTGTCCCAGATGAAATTATGCTAACTGTCCCCTGCAGAAACTACTGCTAAGTTATGCCATCTCACTGGAGAATTGAGATTTACGAGGGGCGGACCACACGATCAGATACTGAAGAGGCAGAGTTCGGTCTTACGAAACTTGGCCTCGACGAAGAGTAGAGTTGCGGCGCAACTAGTCGAAAAAATATAAGTAGTACTCTAGACAAATCGTACTCTACGAAACCTTTTTCTTGTTCGAATTGAACATGGCTTTTTGTAGGAATTGTTCTTTTTTAATTATGTTTGTCTAATGGGTAGCGTAGTAATAAATGTTTAGGTTAAATACGACTTTCTACTGCGTCTAATGTACACGCGGCGGCTAGCGTTTGTGTATGAAGTTATACAAACGATACATGGAATTAATATTAATCTTGCTGATATAAAAACAAATGTGTATGAGGCGTTTAGCTAATGCTGTAAGGTAACATTCTGGAAACTTTCCTTTGACGTAGGTTACGCATTCAAGTCTGATGACTGCAGAGCGTAAACGTTAGGCTTTAGTTCTTGACAAAACGTGTAACAGAAAAGTAGCATAACTCATACATGATATTAACCCTTGAAAGTCCCACATAATGATCATTTAAACAGCAGTGCTTGATGCGGTATCAAACATACACTGGGCGTTAAAGGGATGTTATGAATTATCATGGATTTAATTTAGAATTAAAATAACCTGCTATTATTGTTGTATACACCGAGGGCAAGTGGCCCCGAAAACTGGCAATGATCCAATAGTCAGTCTAAGATCAACGTAATGCGATAATGAACTTCAGGGACAGGGATTTTTCTTGGTAATTTGTGGCACCACCACGGAAAAACTCAAAACCAGTACTGAAATTGGGTAGAGGGTTCGATAGAGCAAATGTGGGGCGCTTAGAATGAATGGCCGTCGTATAGTCCCATGACTTTACCCATGGTACCCTCTTGTACCGTATTCGCTGAATTATTGTGATTCACGTACGCCATTGTGGCGCTAAAAGTGGATTTTTTTTTTTTTTTTATTTCTGAATTTGTGATTATTATTGTCAACTAATGTGCATGTTTGATCTCATTTTTTAATTCAATTAGCAAAGACTGTGTGCACGGCCAATTAGGCACCGGAAAATCTGTTTTCCTTCCCTACAAAGTCTTAATGCAAAAATTAACTCATTTACATAGCATCAAACGGTCAACACAACAACAAATGAAGCTTACTGTGGCGAATTTTAAACAAACGTATCAAGAAATCATATCTAAGATAAAGACTGCAGCCACTTACTTTCAGATGAAAATTGTTATGGTTACGGAGAGTGACAAGTGCAATACTTTGAGCGATCTCACGCAGTATGATGAGCTTTGAGAACGCTAGGCTGCAAAAAAAAAAAAAACTAATGTAATGGATAATGGAGGACCGGAATGGCAGTTCTATTAGTGAAAAAAAAACACTAGAGTGAAAAAACTGGGCTGCAATACATCCGTAATATCAGGGGCGACAGAAGAATATTCAACTACAGGAGGAACGAACGAATTACTTTCGTGCTTGTTCCCAAGCTTCAGACATGTCGGTGATGCCCACTCTGAGTAAATATGATACCCACCTTGAGTGAAAGCTGCTCGTGAGACATATGACGTGTATGGAAATAAAAAGCATCGCTTCTAAGTTCCGTCCGTTGTTAGTTTCCGCACTTTTAAAATGGGAATTTTGAGCTAGAAGACGTGTTACTCTCAAATCGACGAATTGACGGTTTTATGAAGCAATCTACGCAACTTCATCATGACAATCCACGTCGCACGTCCATAAAATTGGCGGAACAGATAAATTGGGATAAAAAAAACCTAGTCTACCACCTTCACTCAATGGGTAAAGTTGAGAAGCTTGGGGCATAGCTGTGGCACACTTTGCGCGAAATAATACAAATTAGCGTTTCATAATTACCGCTAGTTTCCCGCTGGACATTGTCTAACATGCTGCCATACGCAGTGGTTTCTTTAGCACATCTCGAGTGGGAATGTCTTTTCTTCAATACGAAGCAGTGCGAAGAGGAGCCAAGCCCCGGGAAAGACATAAACCAATACGAGGTGCTTGAGCGCAACCCCGAACTGTATCTGTACCTTGACGAATCAATTTAGCAAAAATACTGAATAGATAAAATGGTGTTTTGCAACATGATAAGATCTTCCTCACATCGTCAAAGTTACTAAAGCCGCGATCCAAGAACATAGAAGGGAAGTGGTGGCTCATCCTCCGCTCTCGTCTTTTTTGACTCCAGCAGATTTTCATTTCTTTCGAATACTTTCGAATGCATTGCGTGGTGTATCCTTCAATAATGATGGAAGCTTGAGTGCTTGTTTTTGGACGCATTTATTAGCTCCAGACCGAGAGATTTTTATCACCAAGTATTGAGAAGCTTATTGAACGATGAGAGGAAGTCAGCAACAGCGTCCGTCACAGCAACGGGTATTACATTTTTGACTGATTTTTATGTAATTTTGCCCTACAAATTTACGTAATAATACATCGTGAAAAACGCTCACAACTGATTTTTTAACCAAGTGTATATATATATATATAATTTGCTTGAATCGTAATTTTCGCTAACATGGTTAAGTTTCCATTTGGTTCCTCTTGTATTGCGATAGGGAATTCGACATAATGCTTTTGGGATTCTATAGATATACATGGCTAGAATGAACACGATACCATAACGATTTCCAAGTGATTTTCGAGTTGTTACATTGCTTAGGCGTCCGTTCCACTCTTCGTCCATACAGCACAACTGTAACGGTGCACTGCTGCAAGACTTAGGATTGATGGTCGTCACCGCTCCGTTCGTTCGGATATCGTTAGCATTTCCGCTGA
Organism: Parhyale hawaiensis; assembly: GCA_001587735.2. Taxonomy (NCBI): domain Eukaryota; kingdom Metazoa; phylum Arthropoda; class Malacostraca; order Amphipoda; family Hyalidae; genus Parhyale; species Parhyale hawaiensis. Next base: position 3,404,161 of record LQNS02277999.1, read on the forward strand.
GTTTTTATTGTGCGCTAAGTCGGTGACCAAATCTTCCTGAATTGTTTCTTGCCCTAAATTGCCCCAAATGATTCCCTTGATTGGGAGCTGCGAGCCTCCCAAATGCCCGTTACTGGGGATAATCCTATAGAATTGGCCATCGTCGCTG